>AWOL01S0008783.1:0-17036 GCA_000715115.1 Nicotiana otophora
CATCTTCCTAATTTTGGTCCAACTTGTTATATTTCAAAAATAGATTGAAGTTTCTAAGAATTATGGATCATTTTAGAGTTTGATAAGCTCAATTGAGGTATGTTGGCTAAACCCCCTTCTTCATAAAATCAAATCCCACAGTGTTCATGTAATTGGTGTAAGTCCTTGATCATTATCGAATTGGATATTCCTAATGTGGTTGTGTTGAAGGCTGTGTGTTCAATATTTATTCTAACTGCTTCATCATGTCATCTTTCCCTTTGCGGATACGGTTAAAATGTGGAATATGTGTTAGAAATGTTAAGACATCATGTCAAGATCGAAATAAAGGTTGTTATGCCCAATTGTATGAAAAGCCTCTATGTGCCTAAGATTCCCAAAGTGATCATATATGAATTTAATGTCTTGAATGGGAAGACTTATTGTTGTTGATAGTGATAATGATATTTGAATGTGGAAAAGGGAACTGGATTTATGAAATACGACCAAGTGCCAAGAATGACTTTGTAATCGTGATCACTAGTGCCAACGAGTCTAAAACATATGAAAGAAGTATGATGTGCGATGACTGATTGAAAAAGGTAACGTCTTGGTTGAGACAGCCTAGCCGATCAGGCTGTGATCGGATGCCATGCCGCACACATTATGGTCCTATGCTGGAAATTATGATGAAATTGTGGTTATGGTTGATGTCTCGAGTGAGACAACCTAGCCAATCGGGCCGTGATCAAACTCCATGTAAGATTACGGTGGCATTGTGAATTGTGGTATATCGGATCTAAAGATCACTGAACCTAATAACAGGGAAATAGACTTGAAAAGTTATTTAATCTTTACCTTGATGTTTTAATATTATTTTAAGCTCTTATTGAATTCTTCACTGTTCCTCTTGTAATATTACATACTAGTGCTATTCAACGGTACTAACGTCCCTTTTGCCGGGGGCGCAACATCTTTAATTTGATGCAGGTGGTTACATAGCAGGTAGTGTCGATCATCGATAGTGGCACATCCTCTTCCTAGCATACTTGGTGAGCCCCACTTCATCCCGGGGTCACGTACTATATCTTTTGCTCAGATATTATCTCATCTCAAAGTATAGATGGGGCTTTGTCGCCAGCACTATCATAGACACTTTTGTATCTTTTAGACGTGCGTAGACACTATGTGGGTTGTACATGGGTGCTAGAAAAGTCAAACAAGTTACGTTGTGTATTTTGAGACTTAATAGTGTAGTAACTAATGAAACGATTTAATGTTGTATGTATGAATTTCCTACTGTCAAATTAATGAAATAGTGTCTTCTCTTGATCATAGGTGAGTTGGGTAGAAAGTATCTAATAGGCTTGCTCGGCCGAGTTCACTCGATGAGCATCGGTCACGTTCCCGGAGTTGGGGCATGAAACTCAATAATTTGTTTTGACTTATACCGGAGTCTTCTACGGCTGTATGATTGTCAACATATATGCTGTATGGATAATACTCCGACATCTTAAGTACGTTCATAACGTAACTAACTCTGGATCATTGATTAAATAATTTCTTTTGTTCCTTCTCAGCTTTCTTTAAATGTAATCTATTACTTTTCCTGGTCTTTCTGCCCCCTTGTGGCATGCATACTTAGCTTATCTTAGTTCCCACGTAAGCCGGAATTTTCGTGCAACTCATATCATCTAAAATATTACTTTGGATTTTACTTCCCATTCATTAGCCACGCTAGGTGCCACTTTCTTTTGGACTGCATACAATATTGTAGTGAGACTAGTTTTACATGGCCATTTCTCCTTCGAGTTACTATGTTTAGGTTGAGGCTTTCTTCCTTATTTCCTCAGCTAGTCTTTCATTGTAGTACTTAGGGAGGACCCTTTGACTCTTGTAAAGCTGCGAGTTTATTACATCGTATACTTGACGAAAGTTTTGATGTCCTTCCTCGCTTATAATTATCCGTAGTTACTTACCTCCACGTCCTTATGCTTGTAGGGCTGCTCCTGAACTGATATTTTAATAGTCTTCCCAGTGGCACTCTCTTATATTTTCGTAACACTCATACGGTACCTTTAATTACCCGAACTCCTATATGAAATATTCTTTTTCCAACAATTGCGATCTCGTATCTGCGAGACTGAATTCCCTGTGCTGGGGTTCAATACATTTATCTTCCATGATCTATTGATTTATTTGTATCCTCTTGTCTAGCCATAACTAGACTCTTCCTGAATCAACTACTAACTACTCGTTTTGTGCATTTTCATATCAATATTCTGCGTAATCGTTCTTGGGTTATTTTCTTTGTTTTAATTTACATTTCGCACTGGCTCCTTCTTTATCAATAACATCCCGGGCCGGAACCCTTACTTCCTCTCCTTGACATCATGCTTGCATAATGTTCTGGAATCGTAGCATATATGTAGGATTTAAAAAAGTGCAATCTCATTCCTTTTTCATTTTTATTGCATTCTTCCTTTACCACTCCATAATTACTAGAACCACTTAATTCTGACTTAAGCTACATCACTCCATATTCCCCCCTTTAGGGGAGTACTAAGAGTTAGTGCTATAATAATCTACATATTTATATTTTACCTCTTCATCTTTGGTGTCTTTTCACATCATCGATGACCCTTACTTGCCTTGCGAAATCTTCTGTACCAAGGATAACAAAATTCCTAACTCACGAGGGTGACACTTAGTGTAACTGGCACACATAGACCCTTAAGCTTAACTTTGCTCATATTGCTTGCTTTAGGGAAGCGTCTTCCTGAATGACCTTTAAAGGTTATTCTTCTGTCGTCTATTCTATTATTGCCGGAACGCAATCTCTGAAATTCTCATGATGCCGACTATTATCAAATCACTCAGTCCCTAATTCATGTTTTGTTTACCTTGTTCACCAGCCCATACTGATTTGTATTACTCTGGGGTCTAACTTTTCCTTCTGGTAATCACGCTAGAGTCATGAACTTATTTCTTTTCCCGAATTGTAATATTGATAATCTTCATTAACTGGGTATCTCGTACCCTCCTTTACCTTCCTTCTTTTACTTGGTGAAACTTGTATCTACCTTCTGATTATATTATTCCTTTTTACCATACGAGTGGATAGATATTCTTGCCTTAGGGATCCTTATCAAGAAGCTTACACATCTTAGTACACACATGTTCTGCTGAAGACCTCACATTTATTCATCATAACCATGATGCAAAATCGAGTTCCTCTGACTCAACTCTTCCACAACCATATTCTCTCATCTCAAAGTATAGCTGGGGCCTTGTCGCCGGCACTATCATAGACTCTTTTGTATCTTTTAGACGTACGTATACACTATGTGGGTTGTCATGGGTGCTAGAAAAGTCAAACAAGTTAGGTTGTGTATTTTGAGACTTAATACTGTAGTAACTAATGAAATGATTTAATGTTGTATGTATGAATTTCCTATTGTCAAATTAATGAAATAGTGTCTTGTCTTAATCATGGGTGAGTTGGGTTGAAAGTATATAACAGGCTTGCTCGACCGGGTTCACTCGGTTGAGCATCGGTCGCGCTTCCCGGGATTGGGGCATGAAACTCAATATTTTCTTCGACTTATACCGGAGTCTTCTACGGCTGTATGATTGTCAACATATATGTTGCATGGATAATACTCCGACATCTTAAGTGCGTTCATAACGTAGCTAACTCTGGATCATTGATCAAATAATTTCTTTTGTTCCTTCTCAGCTTTCTTTAAACGTAAGCTATTACTTTTCCTAGCCTTTCTGCCCTCCTTTTTGCATGCATACTTAGCTTATCTTAGTTCCCAGGCATACCGGAATTTTTGTACAACTCATATCATCTCGAATATTACTTTTGATTTTACTTCTCGTTCATTAGCCACGGCAGGTGCCACTTTCTTATGGAATGCATACAATGATGTAGTGAGACTATTTTTACGTGAACATTTCTCCTTCAAGTTACTATGTTTAGGTTGAGGCTTTCTTCCTTATTTCCTCAGCTAGTCTTTCATTGTAGTACTTAGGGAGGACCTTTTGACTCTTGTAAAGCTGCGAGCTTATTACATCGTATACTCGACGAAATTGTTGATATCCTTCCTCGCTTATAATTATCCGTAGTTACTTACCTCCATACCCTTATGCTTGTTGGGTTGCTTCTGAACTGATATTTTGACAGTCTTCCCAGTGGCACTCTCTTTTATTTTCGTAACACTCATACAGTACCTTTAATTACCCCAACTCCTATATGAAATATTATTTTTCCAACAATTACGATATCGTATCTGCTAGACTGAATTCCCTATGTTGGGGTTCAATACATTTATCTTGCATGATCTATTGATTTATTTATATCCTTTTATCTAGCCATAACTAGACTCTTCCTGAATCAACTACTAACTACTCGTTGGTGCATTTTCATATCAATATTCTGCGTAATCGTTCTTGGGTTATTTTCTTTGTTTTAATTTATGTCTCGCACTGGCTCCTTCTTTATCAATAACATCCCAGGACGGAAGCCTTACTTCCTCTCCTTGACATCGTGCTTGCATAATGTTCTGGAATCGTAGCATATATGTAGGATTTGAATAAGTGCAATCTCATTCCCTTTTCATTTTTATTGCATTCTTCCTTTACCACTCCATAGTTACTAGAACCACTTAATTCTGACTTAATGCCACATCACTCCATATTCCCCCCTTTAGGGGTGTACTAAGAGTTAGTGCTATAATAATCTACGTATTTATATTTTACCTCTTCATCTTTGGCGTCTTTTTACATCATCGATGACCCTTACTTGCCTTACAAAAATCCTTCCGTACCAAGGATAACAAAATTCTTTACTCACTAGGGTGACCCTTAGTGTATCTGGCACACATAGTCCCTTAAGCTTAACTATGCTCACATTGGTTGCTTTAGCGAAGCGTCTTCCTGAATGACCTTTAAAGATTATTCTTCTGTCGTCCATTCCATTATCGCCGGAATGCAATATGTGAAATTCTCATGATCCCAACTATTATCAAATCACTCAGTCCCTAAGTCATGTTTAGTTTACCTTGTTCACCAGCCCATACTGATTTGTATTACTTTGGGGTCTAAGTTTTCCTTCTGGTAATCATGCTAAAGTCATAAACTTATTTCTTTGCCCGAATTGTAATACTGATAATCTTCATTAACTGGGTATCTCGTACCCACCTTTACCTTGCTTCTTTTACTTGTTAAAACTTGTGTCTACCTTCTGATTCTCTTATTCCTTTTTACCATATGAGTGGATAGATATTCTTGCCTTAGGGATCCTTATCAAGAAGCTTACACGTCTTAGTACACACATGTTCTGCTGAAGACCTCACATTTATTCATCATAAGCATGATGCAAAATCAAGTTCCTCTAACTCAACTCTTCCACGACCACATGCAATCTCTTACCAACTGCCTTTTGGATGTATATATCATCTTATTACGAATAGAATAGAATTAAGGAGTTTAAATACTTACAACTGAGCTCTACCACACGATCTAGATTATGAAGAAAGAGTGGCAATCCTTGTAAGTGTGGGGCACAACACACCCATAAACAAGACTCTACTAGACACGGCTTGTAGACTTCATAGGACAGAACTGCTATGATACCACTTTTGTCACGGCCCAAACCGATGGGATGCAACGGCACCCGGTACCTTACTCAACCTAGTACCAACATAACGTATCTCTCGTATCATACAATCATAGGTAAATAAGCCAGAGAGGTTGTCGTGAAATACGTAGAATAAAACATGAGGAAATACTCGATATTGGATGACCCAACATGTAATACAAACTTATACATATGACATACCAGCCTATAAGACCAAAATGATCACTCGTACACTGAACATAAGCCGACAAGGCCATACAATATTTCATGTACATGACATATGTCTGCAAGCCTCTAAGAGTAGATAAATACCATAAAGGTCGGGACAGGGCCCCGCCATACTAATCAATACATGTCCAAATCATACTGACCAAATAAGCAACTCCGGAGCAAATGGAGTGCACCAACACCTTTAGCTGAGCTGATAGCCTACTTGGAGGATTCTCAACCTATCTATTGGGACCTGCGAGCATGAAAGCAGCATCCCAGGGCAAATGGGACGTCAGTACAAATAATGTACCAAGTATGTATGGAGTGAAAATCAGTAAATACAAGACATGAGAGACACATGGAGAAAACGACTCAACATGTAAGTCCAAATAGCTCTGTAAATCATTTCATATTTATAATGCCATGCATGTGCGTATAAATGTCATACCAGGCATAGCTATATGTGTACATAACATCATCAAGCCTCTGAGTGCATCCCATCATATCATCTCGGCCACTATGGGCAAAATCATCAACATATACCAGTTGATCAGGTAGTGGTGCATATATAACGTCGTAACCTTTTCCCATATCCCATATACATATAATATATGCGTATATAACGCCATCTGGTCATGGCTCAATGTATATGTATAAATGATTGAAATGCATAAGAAATATGTTGATAAGATTTCTCGGAATGTCATAAGATCCATATGCCTTTCGGATAAACTTTATCAAATACGTATTTTTCTGAGACCCATGAACAGAAGATATAATAATAATTCACATGGGGAATCAAGAACATAGGCACCCCTAGCACTTCTATGAATAGAGTCATTTATGAAAGTTGCGCATTTGCTCGTTTTGTTTGTATCATATGGATCATGCCAAAAGGAAAGAAGGGATAGCCTTAACATACCTAAGCTGATTCTCTTAACAATCCCTCTAACACACGTCTTTTGCAAAAACAAACGTAACGGCGGATTGGAGTAGGAAAACATCCATATTATATTCTTGATAAAGATTGTACCGTGCTCCCTTGGAATTTGCAATTCACGCTGCTATAACATTGTGAAGTTTCAAACGAATTATTTGAGTCTCATTCATTACTTAGCAAGCGTAGCAAAATATAACATCCCACTTAATGATTAAGGAAGATCTCTTATAACTTGTGGGTTGTGGGCCCCACTTGATAAGGATGACTTTCGCCCAAAAATCCCGTAAAATGCCACCTAATATCCAAACCAAAGAGTCACTTATCACCTAATTGACATGCTGACGTTGGGGGCCCTTTAGGCTTATCCATAATTTTTCCAATTGTTTGGCTAACTCATTAATCTCCCACTAACCAAAAATTAATGAATTACCCATATAATTAAGAATTATCTCAAATTACATAAAATACAAATCACTTTTAACACACTTTATACACCTTACTATCATGGTCATGTTGTACCTTGTATGGCACTAGTCCATAAATACGGGATATTATAGCTTGGACCGTACTTTATCTCAAAATGTCAAACTTCGACGAAACTCATTTTCTTCCACTCGTTTACCCTCTGACCTTCACGGCTTTACTTATCACTTATTATAAATAGCATAATACTTATAACCTCAAAATAATCTTGTCCTTGAACTGATACCAATTATCTTACGACAAATCCAAGGTACAATACTACGAGGTGTAACGTCGATGTAATACTGTGAGGTGTAACAACAACTAGGTACCTCTTATAAGCCAATTACCCATTAACTTCACCTTCAATAGTTTCCACTGGAACGATATTCAAAGGAATTCCAACAGCCTTCTAGAACCTAGATACATGATGCATCGGGTGCATGGAGGACAACAATGGGAAAACATCATACTCATAGTTTGGCCTATTTCTTTCAATATTCCATAACGCCTAATGTGACTACACATACTTTACCTTCATTGAATATTCACCCAATATATTCATAGAGAAAATCTTGAGAATAACCCGTTCACTTTCTTCAACTCTAAATTCCTACGCCGAATACCCAAACTAAACCTTTGGAAACCTCCAACAATTACTCTAAGATGTGCTAGCACGAATATGAACATAAAATCTCCTATCCAATATATTTGATCATGGGATGATGCTTCTTCTTTGACATGTTTGAAACTTCAACCCCCATAGGTTACTATAAATAGGAACAACGAGGTCCGAGATTTGGCTGGATTTTTTCAACAATCCGTCATTGTGCTGAGCAGGACATTTCAGGAGGTTATATCCTAAGATACACGAATATTACTACCAATAGTGCTGACATGGTTAATCATTGTAATGACATCATTGATTTAAAAAATGAGGCATAGAGTTGACTAATAGGCATTGATAACGTAGGGACCATGTTCATAATTCTGAGATTTAAAACAAATGAGTCATTTTAGACATGTTACATATGGGAGGGATGGTCGGGAGGATAAAGACATTAGCATCAGTTATTCTTGGAAGACTAAGAGTCATGAAAAGGACATCAATAGTTATTTCATTCCATATATGCCTTGTTCAGCAATAGTAGGCCTCAAAGAGAAATAGCCAAATACGTCATACCAGTCGCCTCTTGGAATGTAGGGAAAATCAGTTTATCTCGAAATGAGAATATTCTGGCACCCTGAATGTGATATGGGTTTCAACATACATATAGTTGCATTACGCTCTTAATAGTATTTGACACAAGGAATCTACGCCATAAGCCCACGAGGTTGAAAAGGAGGTTGAACACTTGTGAGATTACTATCATTCTGACAGCTTAACCCTTCATGATAGTTGATCCTATACGAGAGGACTAGAGATACGACATTCTTGTCTTTCAAATCAATATACTGATCATATGTGCCAGAATCTGAAACATCCACTTGAAGTGGGGAGGGAAAAGTCACGGTAAGGCTGCTTAACTTTCAACCACACACAAGTGAAACAATGTAGCTAGGACATCTTAATGTTGGGATGAAATCATGTATGGGTTAGAGAGCATGAACACTTTTCTATGAGCTAGACATGTTTTTTCCATAACAGCTCTCAAGCTACAATACCAGGCCACTTCATGGGCAACTGCAATACTAGGAACAAAGTGAGTAACTCACTGAGGCATGATCTATGATGACATGAAAGTCATATCGAGATGGGCAAACAAAAAGATCTTCCTGTGACGAATTTGTAAAAATCTCAAGTTTCCCAAAAACATTTATATGGACAAGTGACCCCATTCAATTGACATTTACACATATGATACGTGGTAAGATATGCGCTCATGTTACTAGACAGTGAAAAGGATTCATGATAATATTCACAAAGGAGTGAAGTGATTGTTCAAACCATAGGATCCACATACACCAGAGAGAAAAAGAGTGGCTCAAGAAGGATCTCAACACAAGGCTTCTATACATTAGATTTGATACAACATAGGTAAAATTTATGACGGTGCATGCATAAGCATAAGTGAGCAGATATTATCCATTTGAATCAAAAGGTTCTTGTAAGAATTTCATTAGGTATAGTACTTTTTTGAGAATTTAAGGAAGCAATGGGAAGTATTAACCTAGGGTTATAAATCATTCCAAGGAAATTATTATAGAACTCAATTCCTCACGAATTTGTAAATAAGAGAATTTGTGATAGAGTGGCTTTATGTATAATGCGTCTCGTTTAGAAAGTAAGTAAATGCAATGTTTTGTGATTCATCAACTTATTAAGACCATGTTTATGAAGGCTCTTCAACATGGATGTACATATACAACAAGGAAGAATTATGTATGTTCATAATGATGTACTAAGGAGTGACTTACTTGAAGACTTTAGATTGGCGGGGCAGTGCCTTAACGGATGCCCCTCGACTCCACATCCGTAACATACATTGGTACTATAGTGACATACCCCTAAATGACATCTCGTATACTTCACGCAACAGGGATGAAGTACACTAAACTGACTCGCCCCACTGACCTGATATTTACTTTTTTTGCATACATCATAAACATTGCCCCTATCCTTTCTCCAGGACAACATGATGGGATTAACAATATTTGCAACATCTCATTGTAAGGACTTTTGGAATTTCCCAAATCTAGCACCCCTAACACGCTTCTGAGCATACTCACAACATGAGGCAAAATGTTCTCGCCTGCATATCGGGCAGACCGGGATGGGTGTATCCAACATAAGGGCATTTGTTCTTCTTGTGCCACCTCTTTCCATAACCATAACATATTTCAAGAATCATCCAACATAAACCCGAGTGTCTCTTCTTTCATATCAAACATTCTGGCTTATTGATTCCAATAATCCTTTCTCCAGGACAACATGATGGGATTAACAATATTTGCAACATCTCATTGTAAGGACTTTTGGAATTTCCCAAATCTAGCACCCCTAACACGCTTCTGAGCATACTCACAACATGAGGCAAAATGTTCTCACCTGCATATCGGGCAGACCGGGATGGGTGTATCCAACATAAGGGCATTTGTTCTTCTTGTGCCATCTCTTTCCATAACCATAACATATTTCAAGAATCATCCACATAAACCTGAGTGTCTCTTCTTTCATATCAAACATTCTGGCTTATTGATTCCAACAATCCTCTTTCATATCTTAGGTGCTCTCACCACATAATCTGGTGGCGCAGTGAAATTAATAGGAACAAGGATACTTCCCCTGGTAACAGGCTCTTTCATTTCCTCTTCGTTTCCTCGAACCCGTGGGTTACTCATATGGAAAATGAGACATGACGAGGAATTTAGCTTCCTATTTTGAGCTTTACCGCATTATCTGGAATACCAAAGAAGGGTGCAATTCCTAAATGTCCAAGTAGCCTCTTCATTATAGATGTGGTCGACAACACACCGATAAGAAGGACTCTACTAGACACGGCTCCGAGACATCCTGGGACACTTTAAAACCTTAGGTTGTGATACCAACTTTGTCATGCCCGAAACTCGGGGAGTGCGGCACTTAATCGAGTGAACCCGACCGAGCAAGCATGTTAGATTTCCTTCTACCAAAACTCATCCATGAATAAAGAAGAGATGTACTCCATTAATCAAGCACTAAAAAGATTTCATTAACAACTCCCATTTCATTTCCATTAGCAGCTTCACTCATAATTTCCAAATTATTACAAGTTTATAGATATAATGAAAAACATGTTTTCCAAATACCAACATTTCTAGCTTAATTCCCCATATCAAACACCACCCACAACCTATCTACGAGGCCTCTAAGTACAACAGAAGAGTAGTATGGAAGTGTCGGTAACAAGGCTGCGGCTATACCTTAAAGGACAATGTACAACTCAAATGTCATCAGGCCCCAAATTAAGTGGGGCTCACCAAAACCTGCTGAATAGAGAGTGACTGCTAACGAGTACCAAAGTTGCCCGCTGATGAACCACCTGCGTCCATTGGGGATGCAGCGCCCCAGGCAAAATGGACGTTAGTACATATCGAATAGTACTAGTATGTAAAGCTAACTGTCCTCTTTCAAAATAGAATGCCAACATAAAAGGGAAAACTATTGAAACAACAATCAAAAATCAACAATCAATGATATCCAATTTCCAAGTTAAAACATATTAATTTCCAAAATACGAAGATAATATTATTTTTGGTTGGGAGATCTTTAGCACCGGTATACCACTATTCACAATATCACCATTCACAATACCAATATTCACCATACCAATAACACCATACCTTTAGCATGGAGTCCGATCATGACCCGATCGGCTAGGCCATCTCATTAGAGACTTCAACCACCATCACTCTCCATACCAATACCACCGTACTTTTAGCACGGAGTCCGATCACGACCCGATCATCTAGGCCATCTCATTAGAGACTTCAACCACCATCACTCTCCATACCAATACCACCGTACTTTTAGCACGGAGTCCGATCACGACCCGATCATCTAGGCCATCTCATTAGAGACTTCAACCACCATCACTCTCCATACCAATACCACCGTACTTTTAGCACGGAGTCCGATCACGACCCGATCATCTAGGCCATCTCATTAGAGACATCAACCACAATCAAAATTTCAATTACAATTACCAGCAAAATCACCACCATGTGTGTGGCATGGTGTCCGATCACGACCAGATCGGCTAGGCCATCTCACCACAATGTCGTGTGGAGCGACATCATCCTTTTCTATCAACCATCTCATTCCAATTAAGGTGAATAATGTTATCACATCAATCTTATCCTAAATAAGGGGAATAACTATATCACATCAATCTCATCCCAAATAAGAGGAATGGTAACAATCCACTCATACACCGACACGTGTAGTTTCGGGGTTAGGTTATTTCAATATACCCTTCCTCGGTGACTATCGATACTCCCAAAAAAAAGTTTTTGATTTGCATAGAAAGGAAACAACACTACAAATGCATTTACCTTATAACCTTTCACACCATTTATAGCCTCATTGGCATTTTCATCCTCTTACAACATCATTATCTCATTCTCTTTCTTGGCTATATATATGATTCTTCATTCATGGCACAACGGACATATTTCATATTCCCCACCTTCATTTATATCCTTTCATAGATCATCAACATAAATATCAACATATATATTATTCCGAAAATCACAACTTTAAGTTCATTAAAAATGAAAAATTGAAGCACAATAGATTTCTTTCCAAGAAATGGAGTAAAATGATTGACAATCGAAGCACAAGTTAAAATCATAAAAAAGTAACACACCCTTTATTCTTGAATTACTTTTCCCCAAAAAGGGCAATACACAATTTCCACTCACGATTATGTAAGAATGCAAAACATATTGAAACTACTCATAAATAGCAATAGTTAAAACAACCACATTTGGGCATGACTTGAGTACATAAGCTTTTAGGCAAATCTATCTTTGAAGTCAATTCGGAATAGTTGAATCAAGTCTCGTTTCATAACGTTTCTCACATCATTTAATTTCATTGGCACTATTGGTCACAAGTATAACTTTCATTCTTGTCACAGTGGCCACACTTTATATCTTCAACTCACTTCTTTCACGTTCAAGCATCTTTATAGATTATTAACAACAAGGCATTTCCAATCAAGACTTCATGTACACATATGAGTAATAAAGAGTCTTAAGCATATCGAGTTTTTCTCACACAAGTTGGAATCATAACTTTCATTTGAAACACGACTCAAAGCCATAACATTTTAATGCAGATATCATTCTTGAACACATTCCCGAAGGATAACATAATGTGATAGGAATATTCGGAATAGGTTTTGAATACATAATTCTTGACACTTTGCTTATTCGGGGCAATCAAATTTATTGGGAACATCTCGGAACATAGAATAAGGAACTTGAGACAATCATAGTTGAAACTTACGGCAACGTCATGGAATTCAATTCTAAAAGAGTAGTTTAGCCAACATACCTCACTTTGAGCTTTCCTTAAATTACTACAACGTTCCGGAAATTCTAGCAATCCCAATCTATTTTGAGACATAATAAAATTGAACACAAATTAGGAAAATATTCATGGTTTCAGCTCATTTGAGCATTTTATCAAACACTAGGTGTGCAAATTTTGCTACAAGGTTCGTCTACTAGATTACATTCACTCCTCAACCCAATCTTTACTTATTTTAGGTCAACAATCATCCCACAAACCTTATTGGTTCAAGAATGTATAATTAATACTCTTACACCCAAGAATCATACTCCGAATCACCCATCTTTTACCCCAAACTTGAAATTGAAGACTAGGGGTTTGAATCTTACCTATTGAGTGAAGATCTTGTGAGATTTCCTTGTTGGATTTCAAGGCTTGAACACGATCTTGATGAACAAAACACTTCATCTACTTCCTCTATCTAGAACACTCTCACTTCTCTCTAAAATATTAGGTTTTAGCTTAAGAAATGACTTAACCCCTCTTTTTACCTGGCCGTGGGGTTATTTAATCGGCTTCTAAATGCGCGGCCGTGCACCTGGGCAAGTGGCCGCACATCTAGCTGCGCACACAAGGAAGAAACTCCCAAATATGCACGGCCGCGCATCTGGGCGCTCATANACATCTGGACGCTCATATGACATAGGTCCAGTAAAATTGCCATATATTTCTGTAGAAATATCCAAATGATTAACAGTTTTTTACGTTGGAAACTAGACATAAAGGAATATAATTTTCTATGTGGATCACCATCTAAGTCATTATATGGAGGGAGTTCTATTCATTTGAAGTTGGGTCTTGTGCAAATTGAAACGTCCTTTCCACTTAATGTATCCAACTTATCCACACAAGTTCTTGCCATTCACAAAACTACTTAGTATGTTCCAACACACATTAAACATACGTTATCAATTCAAAATTATGTGGTTCTATCCCATAGGTATACTTTAATGCTCAAATACGTTATTCCCAAATACCGTTGGCGCACTTAAAAATCTTAAATCACTAGGAAATATTTACGGGGCCTACATTGACTTTTTGATATCAGAGTCGAACTCCGATTCTAGAAATATGAATAGGTCAGTTATGTCATTTATGAAGTTTGTGCAAAATTTGGGGTCAATCGGATTCGAATTGATAGGTTTCAGCATCAAATGTACAAGTTGGAATTTGTTAGTTTTCATTAGGCTTGAATTAGGGTATGATTTGTGTTTTTAGCATTGTTTGATGTGATTTGAGGCTTCAACTAAGTTTATCTGATATTTTAGGACTTGTTGGTGTATTTATTTGAGGTCCCGGGGGCCTCGAGTAAATTTCGGATGGTTAACAGATCAAATTTTGGACTTGGAGTTTTGCTAAAGTTTTTCTGGTGTACTGCCTGATTTCCTTCTACGCGATTGCATGAGCAGGTCTGCGATCGGGTAGGTAAGTCCGCGATTGTGAAGCTGTTGGCCAGCAATAATACGTGAACACATGGATTAAGCCGCGTTCTCATAGTGTGAAGGAGGGAAGTGCAAAATTCACGCGTGGTGCTATGCGATCGCGTGTGGCTATCCATGATCGCGTAGGGTGGAGGAAGCTGTGCTTCGCGATCGCGTAAAGTAAAATTTTGGCAGGGGAAAATTGTTCTTCACGATCTCGTGAGTTGGTCTGCGATCGCATAGAGGAAATGACTGGGCAGCAGAACTTATGTTCTAAAACTGAGACTCTATATTTGACGATATGGACTTTGGGGAGATGTGAATATTTGGAGATTTTCAAGGGAAGATTCGGGGAAAGTGTTCTTAACTCAATTTTGGTCAAATTACCAAATCTATAGTTATTTTATCATTTAATTGTTGTTTTAAGTTGGAAAACAACTATGAAAACTCTTAAGGTTAAATTGAAGATTTGAGGGACGAGTTGCATGCTGATCATTATTATGTAAATAGTCGAATCTGGAGGGGAAAGGGCTAACTTTTATTTGTTTGCAAAAACTGAAGCCTGGTGGAATAACCTTGCACCCTGTGATAACAATCATGTGAGGAGGGTATTGGGTAACCTGTCATCTTTACTGAATATTCAACCAAAGAGGGAACTGATCGAGGTTGCTACCATGTTCTGGGGTGAGAAGAGAGCCGTTTTCCGATTTAGCAATATAAAAATGGCTCCTCTCCTGGAAGAAATAGGGGGTTTCGCCAAGTTACCATGGGATAGTCCAGGACTATTGGTGACAAAAAATAGCACTCCACGCAGTTTTCTGAAAATAATGGGTTTTAACTAGAATGATAAACTGGTCTGTCTGAAGAAATTGTACATTCACTTTGAACTTCACTATGAGTGTTATGGGTATAGAAAATCATATTGCCTTCATCATTACGAGCTAGCAATTACCTCTTTGGGATGGGTGAACCGCGGTGCTTATGTTTTCATTGTCACGACCCAAACCGATGGGCCGCGACGGGCACCCGGTACCTTAGTCAACCGAGTACCAACATAACATATCTTTCTTATTACATCTTCATATAAACGTGACATACGGACCTAATAGTCCAACATCATCATTTATAAACTCAAAATATAGGCCGACAAGGCCGTACAATCTTTCATGTGCATGACATATGTCTTGAAGCCTCTAAGAGTACATAAATGTCATAAAGGTCGGGACAGGGCCCCGCCATACTAATCAGTACATGTCCTAATCATACTGACCACATAAGCAAATCTGGAACAAATGGAGTGTACCAACATCTTCCGCTGAGCTGATCAGTAAATAATAGACATGAGAGAAACATAGAGCAAAAAACTATACATGTAGTTCTGCATAGCTTTGTGAATCATTTCATTTTTATAACGTCATGCATATGCGTATAAATGTCATACCATGCATAGGTATATGTGTTCATAACATTATCAAGCCTCTGAGGGCATCCCATCATATCATTTCGGCCACTGTGGGCAAATCATCAACGTATACCAACTGATCAGGTGGTGGTGCGTATATAACGCCGTAACATTTTCCCATATCCCATATACATATAATATACATATATATATGCGTATATAATGCCTTTTGGTCATGGGTCAATGTACATATATAAATGGATGAAATGCATAAGAAATACGTTAATAAGATTTCTCGAATATCATAAAATTAATATTCCTTTCGGAAAAACTTTATCAAATACGTATTTTTCTGGGACCCGTGAATAGAGAATATAATAATAATTCACATGGGGAATCAAGAATATAGACACCTCTAGTATTTCTATGAATAGAGTCATTTATGAAAGTTGCGTATTTTGCTTGTGTCGTTTGTATCATTTGGATCATGCCAAAAGGAAAGGAGGGATAGCCTTAACATACCTGGAGTAGGGAAAAATCCGTATGATATTCTTGGAAAAGGTTGCACCATACTCCTTTAGAACCGCAAAATTTTATGTTGCTACGGTTCTAACAATTCTCGTTGGAATTGTTTGGTTGCAAGAAGTTTGGTTGAAATCTCGTAAGAATTGCTTGAAAGAATCACGTTGTTAAGGTGCTTAAGGAATTTTCTCACTTGAATTCTTGAATCCTTTGCGTGAATATTTGTTACCTTTCTCTTGAATTAGAAACTCAATTGTATGAAAATTCGTATGCATTCTTGATGGATTTTATGTTATGACTAAAGACTAAGCCACATATTAATAAATATACCACCTTTCCACTCAATTATAAGAGTTATAATATGGACAAGGCCTTGCTGCCACGTGACATCCTTTGTC
>AWOL01S0008783.1:32054-64759 GCA_000715115.1 Nicotiana otophora
TAGTTCATAGTTGATCTACAGTAGCGGACCTAATTGAGTTATATATGGTAGAATTTGATGTTATAATGGGTATGGATTGGTTGGCTTCTTGTCATGCCAACATTGATTCTAGATCAAAGATGGTCCAATTCCAATTTCCAGGGGAGCCTGTTTTGGATTGGAAAGGTAATACGGCATTGCCGAGAGGTAGATTTATTTCCTATCTCAAGTCAAGGAAGATGATCATAAAGGGCTTTCTTTATCACTTAGTTTGGGTTCAGGATGTGAAAGTAGAGTCACCAACCATTCAATCTATCCTTGTGGTTAATGAGTTTCCCGATGAGCTTCCGGTCTTCTGCTAGAGCGAGAAATTGAGTTTGCTATTGACCTACTACCAGATACTCATCCAATATCTATTCCTCCCTATAGGATGGCCCCCGGAGAGCTGAAAGAGTTGAAGGAACAACTAAAGGACTTGCTTGAAAAAGGCTTTATCGGTCCTAGTACATCATCGTGGGGAGCATCGGTGTTATTTGTGAGGAATAAAGATGGTTCCTTATGAATGTGTATTGATTATAGACAGTTGAATAAGGTGACGATCAAGAATAAGTACTTGCTCCCGAGGATGGATGATTTAATTGATCAGTTGCAAGGTGCCGAGTGTTTCTCAAAGATAGAATTGAGGTCCGGGTACCATCAGGTAAGAGTTAAGGAGAAAGATATTCCAAAGACAGCATTCAGGGGCAAATACAGGCACTTTGAGTTTCATGTTATGTCGTTCGGTTTGACTAATGCCCTAGCAGTATTCATGGATTTGATGAACCGTATCTTCACACCCTTTCTAGATCTGTTCGTAATTGTATTTATTGACGATAATTGGTATATTCTCGTTCAGAGGCTGACCATACAGATCATTTGCGTACTGTGCTTAGAGTTCTACAAAAAGGGAAATTGTATGCAAAATTCTCTAAATGTGAATTCCGGTTGAACTCTATAGCTTTCCTTGGGCATATCATTTTGGGGTGAAGGTATCCGGGTTGATACACAAAAGATTGAGGCAATAAAAATTTGGCCTAGACCCACGACACCGACGGATGTTTGTAGCTTTCTCGGTTTGGCAGGTTATTACAAGAGATTTGTAAAGGGATTTTATTCCCTTTCAGCATCTTTGAAAAAGTTGACTCAGAGGGGAGCAAAGTTTCAATGGACTGATGCTTGCGAACGGAGTTTTCAGGCATTGAAGGACAGATTAATTTCAGCACCGGGTCTAACGCTCCCAGAAGGGACCGATGGTTATGTTATCTATTGTAATGCTTTGGGCATTGGATTGGGTTGTGTACTGATGCAGCGTGGTAAGGTTGTAGCTTATGCTTCTAAAAACTAAGAAAGCACGAGAACAATTACCCGACCCATGATTTAGAGTTAGCCGCAGGAATTCTTTCACTAAAGATGTGGAGGCACTACTTGTATGGCATTCATGTTGATATCTATACGGATCATAAGAGCCTCCAGTATATCTTCAAGCAAAAGGAATTGAATTTACGCCGAAGGAGATGGTTGGAGCTACTTAAAGATTATGACGTTTATATTTTATACCTTCTAGGGAAGGCAAACGTGGTAGCCGACACCCTCAGCCGTAGATCTATGGGTAGCCTGTCATACTTACAGCCAGATATTAGGGGAATAGCCCATGAGATTCATCAGCTAGCTAGTCTTGGAGTTCGACTGCTGGACTCAGGTGATATTGGAATTACTATTCAGGATACGGCAACATCCTCTTTAGTAACTGAAGTACAGGAACGCCAGTACGAGGATCCTGTGTTAGTTCATTATAGGGATACCACACCTCAGAAGGAGAAGACACAATTTGAAATTATAGAAGATGGGGTCCTCAGATATCGAGGACGATTATGTGTCCCTAATGTTGTAGGGATGCGTCGGCAGGTTATGGGAGAAACTCACTATTCTCGTTATTCTATATATACAGGAGCGACAAAGATGTATCATGATATCAGGGATGTATATTGGTGGGACGGAATGAAAAAGGATATAGTAGAGTTTGTTGCTCAGTGTCCTAACTATTAGCATGTTAAGATTGAGCATCAAAAACCCGGTGGATTATTGCAGGCTATGGAGATTCAGACTTGGAAATAGGAAGTAACCAATATGGATTTCATTGTAGGCTTACCTCATACCCATCGTAAGTTCGATTCTATATGGGCGATTGTTGATAGGCTTACAAAATCAGCCCATTTTCTAACCGTTAGGACTACATATTCCGTAGAGGATTATGCAAAGCTTTATATTAAGGAGATAGTAAGACTACATGGTGTCCCTGTATCTATTATCTCGGATAGAGGAGCTCAATTTACAGCTAACTTCTGGAGGTCCTTCCAAAAACGATTCGGGACTAAGGTAAGTCCTAGTACAGTATTTCATCCCCAGACAAACAGACATGTTGAGCGTACTATTTAGACACTTGAGGATATGTTATGGGCTTATGTGATAGACTTCAAGGGTAGCTGGGATGATCATCTGCCGCTTATTGAGTTCGCATATAATAATATCTACCATTCCAGTATTCAGATGGCTCCATACGAAGCTTTTTATGGACGGAAGTGTAGGTCGCCTATATGGTGATTCGATGTTGGGGAAACTACGTTAGTAGGACCAAATTTGGTACATCAGCCAATTGAGAAAATTAAGCTTATACAGGAAAGGCTATTAGCAGCTCAAAGCTATCAGAAGTCTTATGCGGATAATCGACGGCTAGACTTGGAGTTTCAGGTTGAAGACTGGGTATTCCTAAAGATTTCACTGATGAAAGGCGTTATGAGGTTCGGTAAGAAAGGAAAACTTAGCCCTCTGTACATTGGGCCATATAGGATCATACGCAAGGTAGGCCAGGTAGCATATGAGTTAGACTTGCCTTCGGACTTAGAGTATGTACATCCAGTATTTCATGTATCTATGCTCAGTAAATGTATCAGAGATCCTTCTAGAATCATGCCAGTTGATGACGTTCAGGTCACAGAGCAGCTATCATATGAAGAAACTCCTATTTCTATACTATATCGACAGGTTCGAAGATTGAGGAGTAAAGATGTAGCTTCGGTGAAAGTACTTTGGAGAAACAACAATGTGGAAGAAATGACCTGGGAGGCCGAAGAAGACATGAAGGCTAGATATCCTCACTTATTTCCTCTTTCAGAGAAGGGTCTGACTTAGATATTACAACCTTAAGGTACGTGTATGGATTCTTGTGTTAGTTATTGTCATTGGACGTGTGAGGCCATTGTCATTACTGATGATTGTGGTCCTATGTGGTGTTAAATAATTGAGTTTCTACAGGATGAGTTTGTAGTAGTATTGTTACAAAGGCGACTCTGCCAAAGTTATATATATCCTAGGCAGTTAAACATTCGAGGACGAATGTTTCTAAGGGGGGAAGTATGTTACATCTCGCGTTTTCGTACGTTAAATTTTCGTCATAAGTTAATCGACGTAAGCTCGGGGATGAGATTATCTTGAGGTTATACGCATTTATTCTATTTTATAACAAGCGATAAGTAAGTGCCGTAAAGGATAAAGGGTAAACGAATTAAAGAAAAGTGAGTTTCGTTGAAGGTTGTCGATTTGGGATAAAATACGGTCCGAGCCATAATACCCGATATTTATGGACTAGTTCTATACAAGGTACCCCCATGACCATGATAGTAGGGTACGTAAAGTGTATTAAAAGGGAGTAGTATATTAAGTAATTTGAGATAATTCTTAATTATGTGGATAATTGATTAATTATTGGTTAATGGGAGATTAACTATTTAATTAGGGAATGGTTGGATAAGACTAACCCTCCCCCCACGTGGTAGCACCCCCCATCCCCATGTATGACTCTTAAGTAATTAATATATGTGGCAAGATTAAGAGATGTGAGAATTTGGCAAGTCTTATAACGTGAGTCACATTATTCATTTAATGAAAGAGATCCATTTTTACATCTTAGGAACATGATTCATTAGTCACATATTCATCTAAGGACAAAGAGCCCATTTAAGTCTTAAGAACGTGAGTTCTTCATAAACGTTAGTTCTTCATAAACATGAGTTCTTCAAAGGGCAGAATAATTCCATAACAAAATTAGATAACGTTGGTTGTTGATTTTGCAAAGCATAAATTGCAAATTCTAAGCGAATCGGTTCAGGTATGTTAAGGCTATCCCTTCTTTCTTTTTGGCATGATCTATACGACATGAACGAAACGAGAAAATGCACAATTTCCAAATGACTATTCATCGAAATATTAGGGGTGTCTATATTCTTGATTCCCCGTGTGAATTATTATTATATCTTCTGTTCATGGGTGTCAGAAAAATACGTATTTGAGAAAATTTATCCGACAGGCATATTATGTTTATGACATTCCGAGAAAATCTTATTAATGTATTTCTTATGCATTTCATGCATTTATACATGTACATTGACCCATGACCAGATGGCATTATATACGCGTGCATTATATGTATATGGGACATGGGAAAAGCTTATGGCCTTATATACGCACCATAACTGATCAGCTGGTACATGTTGATGATTTTGCCCAGAGTGGCCGAGATGATATGATGGGATGCCTCAGAGGCTTGATGATTTTATGTACACCTATACCCATGCATGACATGACAATTGTACGCATGTGTATGACATTATAAATGTTTTAGGATTTACAAGTCATTTAGGCTTACAAGCGGAATTCTTTATTTCGTGTTTCATCTATGTCTTTTGGGTACTGATTTCTATGCATTACATACTCAGTACATTATTCATACTGACGTCCTTTTTTTCCTGGGGATGCTGCGTTTCATGCCCGCATGTACAGGCAGACAAGAAGATGGTCCCCCTTCATAGGATCCTTGATCAGCGAGAGTTGGTGTGCTCCATTTGATCCGGAGCTATTTTTGATTTTGGTATGATAGGTTTGTTTAAATAGATGGATATGACAGAGCCCAGTCCCATCCTTGTATAGTTGTATATTCTATTAGAGATCTGTAGATAGTCATGTACAGCTGGGTTGTATGTGGCATTGTCGGCTTCCAATTTTGGACATGTAGTTGTCTATAGCAGCCTTGCCAGCTCACCCTACGTATTTCGCACGTATATGTATATATGTCTTTTGGACAGGTTTTCCTCACGCATGTTATTCTCGTAATTTAGCAGATGTTATTCATGTTCATATATTAGTTGCATGCTTAAGGGTGTTCGACAGGTAAGACTCCGGCACTCGTCGCGGCCCATCGGTTTGGGTCGTGACAACCTACTTAGATGCAGTAAAGCCATAGATGCCTAGAGAGAAAGCTTATCATAATTCCATATATGTTCACAAAGTGAGGACTAGAGATTGGCTAAAGGCTGGAGGAAAAGGGAGAGAAGGGTTGCATAAGCCCACATACAAGGACAAAGTCGTACAAACTGCATGATAGAAGATAGCAATAGTTACGAGATTGGAAGAATTCTGACCACAAGTCGTGGTGTGAGAAAGAGGCCTAAAGGCGGGAATGCCCTACCTTTGGATTTATTCATAGAACGGTTGCCTAAATGGCAAGGATAGTATTAAAACCATTTGTAAGAGCTATCCCATTATGAGACGGATAAGTGCATCAGTCAATATTCTAGGACGAATCTTCCAATGGGGAATGATGTTAAACCTCACAGTATTACGTCGACGTTACACTCCGTAGTATTGTACATTGGATTTGTCATAAGATAATTGACATCAGTTCAAGGACAAGATTATTTAAAGGTTATAAGTATTATACTATTTACAATAAGTGGTAAGTAAAGCCGTGAAGTTAAGAGGGTAAATGAGTGGAAGAAAATGAGTTTCGTCAAAGTTTGACATTTTGAGATAAAGTACGGTCCAAGCTATAATACCCCGAATTTATGGACTTGTATCGTACAAGGTACGACAAGACAATGATAGTCAGGTGTATAAGTGTGTTAAAAGTGATTAGTATTTTAAGTAATTTGAGATAGTTTTTAATTATGTGGGTAATTGATTAATTGTTGATTAGTGGGAGATTAATGAGTTAACAAATCAATTGGAAAAATTGTGGATAAGACTAAATGGCCCCCAATGTGGTAGCAAGTTAATTAGGTGATAAGTGACTCTTTGGTTTGGATATTAGGTGGCATTTTATTGGATTTGTTGGCAAAAGTCATCCTTATCAAGTGGGGATCACAACCCACAAGTTATAAGAGATCTTCCTAAATCATTAAGGTGGATGTTATGTTTTTCTAAGCTTGCTAAGTAGTGAATGAGGCTCAAATAATTCGTTTGAAACTTCACAATGCTATAGCAGCGTGAATTGCAAATTCCAAGGGAGACCGGTACAATCTTTCTTAAGAATATCATACGGATATTTCCCTACTCCGATCCGTCGTTACGTATTTTTGGCAAAAGATGTGTGTGAGAGGGATTGTTATGATAATTGGCTCAGGTATGTTTAGGCTATCCCTTCTTTCCTTTTGGCATGATCCATATGATACAAACGAAACGAGCAAATGTGCAACTTTCATAAATGACTCTATTCATAGAAGTGCTAGGGGTGCCTATGTTCTTGATTCCCCATGTGAATTAATATTATATCTTTTGTTCATGGTTCTCTAAAAATACGTATTTGATAAAGTTTATCCGAAAGTCATATTGATCTTATGACATTCCGAGAAATCATATTAACGTATTTCTTATGCATTTCATTCATTTATACATGTACATTGAACCATAACCAGATGGAGTTATATACACGTATAATATATGTATATGGGATATGGGAAAAGGTTACGACGTTATATACGCACTACCACCTGATCAACTGGTATATGTTGATAATTTTGCCCGCAGTGGCCGAGATGATATAATGGGATGCCCTCAAGGGATTGATGATGTTATGTACACATATAGCTATGTGTGGTATGACATTTATACGCACATGCATGACATTATAAATATGAAATGATTTACAGAGCTATTCAGACTTACATGTTGAGTCGTTTTCTCCATGTTTCTCTCATGTCTTTTATTTACTGATTTTCATTCCATACATACTCGGTACATTATTTGTACTGACATCCCATTTTCCTGGGGACGCTGCGTTTCATGCTCGCATGTCCCGATAGACAGGTTGAGAGTCCTCCAAGTTGGCTATCAGCTCAGCGAAAGATGTTGGTGTACTCCATTTACTCTGGAGTTGCTTATTTGGTCAGTNTCGCATGTCCCGATAGACAGGTTGAGAGTCCTCCAAGTTGGCTATCAACTCAGTGGAAGGTGTTGGTGCGCTCCATTTGGGAATATCCATAAGGCGATTTCTAGAAACATTCTCGGAACATTCTAACATGAATAGCAGTCAAATTTCTAGAAGACAGAGGGAATATGTAATTAACAATAAGCTATTCAACTTTACAGTCTCACGGGACGGACCAAGTCACAATCCCCGACGGTGCACGCCCACATGCCTGTCACCTAACATGTGTGTCACCTCTAAAACAATCACATCATACCAAAATCTGGGATTTCATACACTCTGGACCAGATTTAAAAATTTTACTTACCTTAAACCGCGCAAAAATCCTACTCTGAAATGCCTTTGCCCCTCGAATCTGTCTCTAAATGCCCCGAATCTAGCAACAAGCAGCACAATATAATTAATATAGGCTAAAGGAATCAATTCCACAAGAAAAACACTAAATTATAAGCCAAAATCCGAAATAGGCTCAAACCAGCACCCGACCCACGTCTTGAAATTGGACAAAAGTCACAAAATATGAACACTCATCTACTCAAGAGTCCAACCATACAAGAATTACTCGAATCCAACCTCAAATCACCTTCCAAAACATGAAATTTTAGTCTATGAAGTTTCTACCATTTTCCCCCAAATTTCCAACTCAAATCCCTAGTTAGATGATGCAAATAGCAATAGATTCATGAAATATTGTCCAATCCCTAATTATGAATGTGAATCATCTAATCTCCAAACTAACATGCTAAAGGAGTTAACTCTTCCGTTAAAATGAATTGAGGCAGTAAAGTTGTCCTCAAAGCCATTTGCAGGATTTGTGGCCCAAAATTGTTTGCAGAATGTGGCACTCCCTACAAAGCGAACAAATGAAGGTTTTGATCCTAATGCTTACAGGTTATTTGCAAAAGCTGGATACAATGCCAATGAGCCGTCAAAGTTAGGGAAGCTCCCATCAGAAGATGCGACGAGGCAACCACGGGAATGTTTGGGATACAAGCAATCGTCACCAGTGCGCATCTCTATAAGAAGGGCGAGCAACAGTTATATCACTGTAGAAGATGAATCTTCCGCCTCTAACAGGCCTTCTGTCTTTGATCGACTTGGAAAATCAAATGTGAGAACTTCTTTATTTGAGAGATTGGGTCCAGTAAAGAAGGGGAATAAGTTCCAGAGAAATTATCAAAATAAAGAAACAGCCGATTTGCCCAAAATTCAAAAGATCTCTAAAGATTTCCAAAGTTTGATTCCTTCTAGAATGAAGCGACAAACAAAAGTCATGGTTTTGTGTGATGAGGTACTGAAGGTGAAGCCATACACTATGGTCTACACTAAAGAACGTGATGAAGATGAAGAAAGTGTGGGTTCTTTGTATCACGTTACTGTACAAGGCGAGCATGGTGTTTTATCTCTAATGGAGGATGACGAGAAATTGGATGATGTTTCACTGTGTTATCATATATCCTTCAACGATGGGGACCCTCAAGAAGATGAACACGCGAAATATGCTCCACCTGAACTTGAAGAAGGAGTGAAGACTACAGTTGATGTCTTAAAAAAAGTTAACCTTGGCACCGCTGAAGAACCAAGACCCACCTACCTAAGTGCTTTACTAGAAGTGGATGAAGAAGGCACTTATATTGAGTTACTCAAGAAGTTTAGGGATGTCTTTTCTTGGAGATACAAAGAGATGCCTGGCTAGGACTCGAAAGTAGCAGTCTATCACCTTGCCGTCAAGAATGGTTCTCGCCCTGTTAAACAAGCCCAAAGGCGCTTTATGCCGGACTTGGTTCCCTTGATTGAAACTGAAGTTAACAAACTCATCGAAGCTGGATTTATTTGTGAAGTTAAATACCCAACACGGGTTTCAAGTATTGTCCCTGTAAGGAAGAATAATGGCCAGATTTGAGTGTGCGTCGACTTCAGGGATCTCAACAATGGGTGTCCCAAGTACGAATTCCCGCTTCCTATTCCAGAGCTAATGATCGATGCTACTACAGGGTATGAGTCAATGTCTTTTATGGATGGTTCGTCAGACTATAACCAAATTCGTATGGCACCAAAAGATGAAGAGCTAACTGCATTCCGCACCCCCAAAGGTATTTATTGCTACAGGGTAATGCCTTTTGGCTTGAAGAACACTGGTGCTACTTATCAAGGGCTATGCAGAATATTTTTGATGACCTTCTCCACGACAATGTCGAATGCTATGTGGACGACTTAGTGGTAAAATCAAGAAAGAGAGGTGACCACTTGAAAGACTTGAGAATGGTGTTTGAGTTGCTTCGAAGGTACCAACTTAGGATGAATCCATTGAAATACGCGTTTGGATTTATTCCGGAAATTTCCTTGGTTTCATTGTCCGACATCGAGGGATTGAAATTGATCAAGACAAAGTAAATGCAATCTTGAAAATGCATGAGCCTCGTGAAATTCACGAATTGAAAAGTCTGCAAGGAAAGTTAGCGTACATTAGGAGATTCATCTCAAACCTAGCTGGGAGGTGCCAACCATTCAGTCGCCTTACGAAGAAAGGTGTCCCTTTCAATGGAACCAAGAGTGTAGCAATGCCTTTGAGAGCATTCAACCCTACTTGATGAAGCCTCCGGTTTTAGCATCCCCTATACTTAGAAATTCGTTAATACTATATATCTCAGCACAAGAAAGGTATATTGAAGCGTTGTTGGTCCAAGAAAATAGTGAGGGGAAAGAAAACTCTCTTTACTGCTTGAGCAGGATGATGACACCAAACTAGCTGAATTATTCGCTAATTGAAAAGTTGTGTTTGGCGCTAGTCTTCCTAATTCAAATGTTGAAGCACTACTTTCAAGCTCATGTTGTTCATCTTGTTTCTAAAGCAAATCCCATCAAGTTCATGATGTCAAAACCTGTTCATAGTGATCGACTAGCGAGATGGTATCTCCGATTTCAACAATTTGAGATTTTGGACATCCCTCAAAAGGCTACAAAAGGACAAACATTAGCAGACTTCTTGGCAAATCACCCTGTACCTAATTATTGGGAGCTAACTGATGAACTGTCTGATGAGGACTCAATGGTCATTGAAGTTCAACCTCTATGGAATATGTACTTTGATGGTGCTGCACATCGCTGAGGAGCTGGTGCTGTTGTAGTATTTGTCACTTCTCAAGGTGAAGTTCTGCCCTACTCTTTTATGTTGAAGAAACTCAGCTCTAACAACGTTGCTGAGTATCAAGCTCTAATACTTGGGCTTGAAATGGCTATCAAAATGAAGCGATTGAAATTGCAAGTCTTTGGTGACTCTCAGTTAGTGGTCAATCAGCTTCTAGGTAGTTACGAGGTGAAGAAGCCTGAACTACACCCATATCATGATTACACTAAAAGACTAATGGGGTGGCTCGATGATGTGACTATTCAGCATGTGCTAAGGAAAGAAAATAAGAAGGCTGATGCTTTAGCTGCCCTAGCTTCATCGTTAACCCTGCCTAATCAAGTGTAAGTTACTGTCTGCTAAATGGGTAGTACCACCGCCAAATAAGGCTGAAGATGAAGAAAATGAACTCAAGCATCTTGTCGCTGTTTCTGAAGTTAAGAAAGAAGAATGGAGACACCCCATTATCGACTACTTATGCTATGGGATACTTCCAAAAAATTTGAGGATAAAGACTGAAATTCGTCGTCGTGCACCCTGCTTTATTTACTACAAAGATACTCTATACAGAAGGTCATTCGAGGGAGTACTCTTGCGATGCTTAGGGGAAGAAGAAGCACTCCAAGCTTTGCAAGAGCCATATTCTGGGGTATATGGGTCACGTCAGTCTAGACCAAAGCTCCACTTCCATATAAAAAGGATGGGATATTATTGGCCAACGATGGTAAATGATTGCTTGGACTACGTTCGAAGATGCAAGGCTTGTCAATTCCATGCAAATTTTATTCATCAACCTCCTGAAGTGTTGCACCTGACTATGGCATCCTAGCTGTTTGACGCTTGGGGATTGGATGTTGTTAGACCACTGCCAAAGTCCTCTAGTGGGCACTTATACATCTTGGATGCAACTGACTACTTCTCAAAATCGGATGAAGGTTTTGCTCTTAAGGAGGTAAAGAAGGAAAATGTTGCAAGTTTCATCCAAGTAAACATAATTTATCATTTTGGCATTCCTCGTTACATTATAACAGATAATGGAAAGCCATTCGATAATAGGTTGATGAACAAGATTTGTAATCTCTTTAGATTCAAGTAACTCTTTGATGTACAATGCTGCCGCCAATGATCTAGCTGAGGCATTCAACAAAACACTATGCAACTTGTTAAAGAAAGTCGTCTCCAAATCCAAACGAGAATGGAATGACCGTATGGAAGAAGCTCTATGGGCATATAGGACGACTCACCACACGCCAATTCAAGCGACTCCTTATTCGATCGTTTATGGAATCGAAGTTGTCTTGCCACTCGAGCGTTAAATACCTTCATTACGACTGGCTATTCAAGAAGGGATCACTGATGAAGAAAATGTTCGACTTCGATTAGCAGAGTTGGAGGCTCTTGATGAGAAGAGGGTGGAAGCTCAAAAGAGTCTTGAATGTTATCAAGATCGATTATCTCGTGCCTTTAATAAAAGAGTTCGCCTGAGATCCTTTCAAGAAGGATATGAAGTCCTTGACGTACGAAGACCCATAATTACTTCCCATAAACCTGTAGGGAAGTTCACTTCAAAATGGGATGGTCCATATGTTGTACAAGAAGCTTATTCAAGTGGGGCTTACAAGCTAGTTGATGTAGATAGCATGAGAATTGGCCCTATCAATGGCAATTTTTTGAAGAAGTATTATCCTAGAAGTTTCAACACTCCTTGACGCATGAGCCTAAACTGCATGTTCCTACACTCCTGGCCCGCATGAGTCTAAACTATGTACGGTCCACTCCAAAAAAAGATCGCCCACTCTGAACTATGGTATGACTTGATCCTTTTCATCAAGGTACGTAGGCAGCTTAGAGTTTCATTCTGAGTTTAGTCGCATAAGTTCAAAATAAACATAGTGCCCTAGTCGTTGTCCAAATGAAGTATGATGGAAGTAATTCATTCAAACAACACATGAAAATCAGGATGATATTTCATTCTTCTTTTGAACTTTGGATCTCATATGACTTAGAGGGGGTAAGCCTTCATGATAAACTAGTGTCTTCAATAGGGAGATTATAGTCTTTTAGTAGGCTACCAAGTATTTGTACTGAAGTTCAGGGATTTACTATGTCTTCATGTTTACCAAATCTTTAAGTCCTCCGGTCTTCAAGTTCGCTGCTCTTCAAGTTGAAATGTTTAAACCCTCCAAGTTTCCTAGTTGAAATCTTCAAGTCTGTCGGTCTTCAAGTTGAAGTCTTCACGTTTGCCACTCTTCAAGTTGAAGTCTGCAAAGTCCGCCAAATTTTCAAAGTTTCCAAATATTCAAGTCAGTGTCGTCAAGTCCACGAAGACCTCGAGTTGAAGCTTTATAATTTTCCAATCTTAAGGTGGACATATGAGTCCCTTTGCACCTTAAGTTGGCCTCTTCGTGGGTTTGTCCTTAAAAGGAAACTATAACTTTCCAATCTTAAGGTGGACATATAAGTCCCTTTGCATCTTAAGTTGGCCTCCTCGTGGGTTTGTCCTTAAAAGGAAACTATAACTTTCTAATCTTAAGGTGGAAATATAAGTCCCTTTGCACCTTAAGTTGGCCTCTTCGTGGGTTTGTCCTTAAAAGGAAACTATATTTTCCAATCTTAAGGTGGACATGTATGTCTCTTCAGAGTAATCTCTCCAATAGTCACGGCACATTGAGAGTAATCTCTCCGATAGTCGAGCCACATTGAGAGTAATCTCTCCGATAGTTGAGCCACATTGATAGTAATCTCTCCGATAGTCGGGTAATTTTGAGAGTAATCGCTCCGATAGTGTTGTGACCAAACACACTCACGCAAGTATACTTCGTCGTCAAGTAATATAGTAGTGAGTAGAGTATCGTTCCCACAAAGACTTATGATTAACTTTCGACTGATTCAAGCTCAAATAACTTATCGATTTAAGAGATTTCTCAGACAATAGATAATTTACTAATTTAATACCTAAAAATTATCAAGTAATGAAATAATTAGAAATCAATCACAACAGTTAATCAATTTCGAATAACAATCAATAGGAGATGATATTCCAGGGTCACGGGTTAGCTAACAATCATGTTGCGATCTTGGCTTAAAATGAGTAATTGATTTATCTAGGTTGTTGATTGATAGGGTTGGTATTACTCATAAGAATCTGTCGAGTTCTTACTTGCCTATTTTAGCTAACTTAGTGCCTATATGTCTATGGAATTAAGATTAACAAGAATGCATTTACACTTCCAGTATTTTAGCCAAGCAAGGCAATTAGGTATATGTCTATTCTAATTGCGAATCCGTTCCCCGATGCCGAGGTTCAAGAACTTGCTCTATTTAATTCTATATGCAATCTAGAATTCCCACTTTCGAGTTCAACTCTAGATTCGTAGATAGTATTTTACTGTTACCTACTCAGCAAAATAATTAAGAATAGAAGTAAATAAATAACCCAATATGATAAAATCAAATTCGTCAATTTAAACTTCAAACATCAACATTCATGTATCACCCAAGACACTAGAACAATAGGGTTCTTAGCCACTCATGTTCATACAATCATCAAAAATAGTGTTTTTAAACATAAAATCAATGAATACTGGAATACGGATGGAAATATTGATCAAATCCCTGCTCCCAAGTGTTTCGTCCTTTTGTTTTTCTCTCCAAGTTAGGTCTCCCCCCTCCAAATCGCGTTTATTTGTGTATTTATATCATGTAAAAACAACTTCGGATGAATATAGCCTTTCCAAGCCAAAATAGAAATTACTCTACAGTTATTTTGCACACCCGCGCCGCGCCTCGCGCCGCACCCCGCGGCGTGCTTGTGTATTTTTCTTTAGCGTACACTGTTTTCTCTTTGCATGCAATTTTTACACTACCGCGTCACGTCCTGCAGCGCCCCATGCGGTGCGGTAGTGTAAATTTCTCAGAGTAAACTTGTTTCATCTTCTTTTGACATCCAAACTTGGTACACGACCTCCGAACACAATCCCGGCATAATTTATTAGGCTTTTACTCAGACTTCAAAGCTCCAAGTTGATCAATTTAGCTCCAAATTAACTTTTAAACTCGGAATCACTTCCTGCAAGGCATAAAACATGTACTAAGTGTAATTCACTATCATTTAAGCTCAAATACACATAAAATGCAGTAATTAGAGTGCAATACTACAGCTAAAACACGAGTTTCTATCCTAGCATCAACACCCCACACTTAAACCATTGCTCGTCCTCGAGCAATTAAACTACACTTCACCTAGGGATGACCTTTTCATCAAACAACATCCCTAACACATCATGCCAAGATAATTTATAGTAGATTGAGCACCATATCATAACGTCCCACCCTCAAGACTCGACTCAAAAGTACCACACATTTTTCATAACCTGTTCACTTACTCTAACACAAGGGTCAAAGACGTTACCTTACCTTCGCAAATCATGTGCCTTCACGCAAACAATAGAGAGTAGTTTCACTCACAATATCGTTCAAGAACAATTCGGAACTCAAGATAGAAAAAATTAACTCACTCTTAGAATCAAAATTCATGTGCACAGATTACATACCATAGGCTTACCCGTAGTGTACTACTCTATTAATTGAGCTCATTCAGTCTAGGATCAAGTAGCACTTTACTTGGTTGTAATGTAGGCTGTCGGATGAGTAGGATACATATAGATATAGTGGCTACACCTCCCTAAGAACTTTAATACATTTACTTCAATATTTAAACCCCATACTTATGTCAAACCATGACTCCACCTTCACATCAAGAGTCACCACTTATCGAGGAATATTTGTACTACAATACAGCTATATATATATATATATATATATATATATATGTGTGTGTTTTTTTTCTTTCTTTTTCAATTCAAGTGGCTCTTGTTTTATTTCAAAACATTGCACCTTTCTCCTTGACCTCAAGTTGTGTTTCAAAGAAAAGTTAATGAAAGCATGTGTAAGAAATCGTAACATTCTGAAAACTCCTATTTGCTCAAATGTGTGCTTAAATGTCTTGAATAGAAATGCCTTGTTTGTTGGAAAGTCCATGATGATTGTTGAAAGTAAAAAGGTTTGCATGAAATACGAAACATGAAATACAAATCACGTAATGCGAAATGTGAAATATGAAACACGACAAATGTGCTAAGAGAAATAATACAATTGTGACCATTAGTGCTAATGAAATGAAGAGATGTGCAAGAAATATGAAACGGGATGATTGATAGAAAAGGGTGATATCTCCCATGAGATGGCCAGGCCAATCAAGTCGAGCTCTGACGCCATGCTGCACATATAGCGGTGACTGTGTTAGAATTGTAATTGAAATTGTGATTTGATTGATGTCTCGCATGAGACGGCCTAGCTGATCGAGTTGTGATCGGACGCCATGATGCACACATGGTGGTGACTGTGTTTGAATTGTATTTGAATTATGATTTGGTTGATGACTCGCAGGAGACGTCCTAGCCGATCGGGTCGTGATCGGATGCCATGTCACACACATGGTGGTGACTATGCTGAAAATCATAATCGAAATTGTGAATAGTTGTCTACTGGTACCAAAGCTTTCCCAACTTAAAATTTCGAAATTTATTGAAAAGTTAACTTATCTCTAATTTGATATTTGGCAATTATTTGAGTCTTTTAACTGATATTATGAATTTCCTTACTTGCATTACTACTCGTTTCTTCGAGAGAGTGTTTATTCATATATATTAGTACTATTCGACAGTACTAACATCCTTTTTGTCGGGGGCGCTGCATCTTTAGTGGATGCAGGTGGTTCCATAGCAGGCAACACTGATCCGCGATAGCACTACACTCTTTTACCAGTTTATTTGGTGCGCCCCACTTCACTCGGGTTCATATATCTTTTGTTCATTTTATCATCGTGTTATGAGGTATAGCTGGAGCCTTGTTGCTGGCACCATCATTGTACTCTTTTGTATCTAATAGAGGCTCTGTAGACATAGCATACGTGGTATGTTGGAAAGTCAAATTGGTAATGGTGTAATTAAATCACACGTTCCACATCAAACTATGAAAGAATATGTATTATGAAACTTATAAATGATGTAACTACTGATAACGAGTTTGAGTTTTTGTTTACTTGATTCTCCTCACCGCTTAATTAATGAATTGGATTTTTCTGTTATTCTTGAATATGTTCGGGTAGAAGGTAATGTACATGCTTGCTCGGCCGGGTTATCTCGGTTGAGCGCCGGTCCTGCTCCCCGAGTTTGGGATGTGATACGTGCTTGCGTGGTTTCTCGGTCTTCTATGTATGAGCGCATTAGAGTGTGTCAGTATGACGACCCCTATTTACTTACCCTCAAGGACACAATGCAACACGACGATGCTAAGGAGGTTTCTATTAGAGATGATGAGGTGTTTCAGATGTAGGAACGGATATGTGTTCCCAATATGGATGGGGTTTATGAGTGTGTGCTTGAGGAGGCCTATACTTCGAGGTATTTCATTCATCCAGGTGTCACCAAGATGTATCAGGATTTGAGTGAGCACTATTGGTGGAGAAGAATGAAGAAAGATATACTAGAGTATGTGGCTCGGTGTTTGAGCTGTCAGCAGGTGAAGTACTAGCATCAGAGGTCGGGCGATTTGCTTCAGAGACTTGAGATTCCAGAGTGGAAGTGGGGTCGTATTACCATGGATTTCATTGTTAAGCTCCCACAGACTTTGGAGAAATTTGACGCAGTATGGGTTATTGTGGATAGACTGACCAAGTCTGCACAATTCATTCCGGTTGTGACTACCTATTCTTCAGAGCAACTGGCTCAGATCTATATCTGTGAGATTGTTCGTCTCCATGGTGTGCCAGTGTACATTATCTCCGATCGAGGAACGCGCTTCACATTGTATTTCTGGAGAGCTAGGCAGCGTGAGTTAGGCAAACAAGTTGCGTTGAGTAGAACATTTCAAACCCCAGACGGACGGGCAGTCTGAGCGCACCATTCTAATCTTGGAGGATATGCTATATGCCTGTGTTATGGATTTTGGGGGTTCATGGGATCAGTTTCTACTGCTTGCAGAGTTCGTCTACAACAATAGCTACTGATCGAGTATTTACATGGCTTCTTAGAAAGCCTTATTGTCACAACCCAAATCAGAGGGCCACGAAGGGCACCCTGAGGGTAAATAGGACAAAAGGGCAATCCTGAGATAATCAGAATAAAACGTAAAGGAATACTCGACATAGGACAATCCAACATGATATAGAAACTTATACATGTGACATAAGGGCTTATAAGCCCGACATGATCATTTGTACACTCAAAACATAGGCCATAAAAGTACCCATATATATGACATCTGTCTAAAAGCCTCTAAGAGTACATAAAAATCATAATGGTCAGGACAGGGCCCCGCCATACCAATCTATAAATGCCCAGAGCATACTGACCAAATAGGAAACTACGAAGCAAGTGGAGTGCAGTAACACCTTCCACTGAGCAGATAGCCTACTAGGAGGACTGTCAACCTGTCTATCGGGACCTACGGGCATGAAACGCATCGTCCCCAGGCAAAAGGGACTTCATTACTAATAAAGTAATGTAAGGCCCCGTAAAAGCTTTCCTAAAACTAAGGTTTCGTGGTGCCGAAGTTGGCTTACATGTTTGGGTTGAACAATGCGCTGGCGAGTAAAGGAAAATTGTGGGCAGAAAAATACATTTTTGCGGCCCGCTATGTGGCCGCAGAATCACTCTGCCAAATGCATAATGGTTGCAGAGTGAAGCAGGTGAGGCGAGTTTGGAGATCAGGTTTGCGGTGCATTATGCGACCGCAAACCAGTTCTGCAGTGCATTATGCGACCGCATAATAGGTATGCGGGCCGCATAATGACCGCAGACCGAGTTAGTTTTGCCCAGTTATGGAGGGTAATTGTGCGGCCTATTCTGCGGACCGCAGAAGCATTATGCGGTCACATATGCGACCATAGATCCTGTTCCGGAGCTTCATTTTTGGTCTTTTAAAACCCGACCCTACTTCGATTAAATAGGCACAATGGACCATTTTGGAGCTAAAACTAGATACTTTGTGAGAGAGAGAGTGTCGTACAGTGGGAATGTGATCTTCAACAAATTGTCCTTCAATTGTTGCTCAAATATTTGAAGATTAACAAGGAAAACACACTAGGTCTTCATCCTAGAGGTAAGATTCTACACCCTAGCCCTTAGTTTCGAAATTTATCTAAGAATGGGTAATTAACAAGACAATTCTTAGGTATATGAGTTGTTTATTTTGCATGCATGTGTTATCAAAGGGTGTAGGAAGATTGTGAGCTAAAAATTGTAAAGAGTGGGTTGTGGGATGATAGAATCCTCCATAAAATTACCTTGAAACCTTAATGCACACCTAGTGTTTGATAAAATGCCCAAATGAGCTAGAACCATGATCATATTCCTCATTTTGGTTCAGCTTGTTATATTTCTAAAATAGATTGAAGTTGCTAAGAATTCCAAAACATTTTAGAGTTTAAGGAAGCTCAATTGAGGTATGTTGGATAAACTCTTCTTTAATAATTGGAACCCCAATATCCTTGTAAGTTCCAAGATATTTATTACAAATCGAGTGTTCTGAATAAGTTCTGTGACAAAGATATATGTTCAATTCGGGTTTCAAATGCTCTTATCATATTGTATTATCAATTGAGGATGTGTTCTAAACTATGGATTGTGTATCTACATGTTATGATTCCAAGTCGTGATTTATGTGGAAATTATTATGCCAAATTGTGTAGAGATTGTGATTGGGATTACACCTCCACCCACATATATTGGGGTTAGGCGACAATGCGGCTTTGTGTATAATTTTGTTATCGGTGTTGCACCACCACCCACATATATATATTGGGGTGAGGCGGCATGACCGCTTTGTGTATTTATTAGTATCGTTGATGTATTTCCACCCGCATATATTGGGGTGAGGCGGCATGACCTCATTATATAGGTTTTTGGTATTATGGTTATACCTCCACCTGTATACATTGGGGTGAGGCGGTAGGGCCACTTGAGTAGAGTTTTGGTATTGTGCTTACACCTCCACCTGCATATATTAGGGTGAGGCGATGGGGCCGCTTTGTGTTAGAATGGTTACAAAGGATCTCATCTTAAGTTCTATAAATGTTAATGACAGCTCTTGATAAGCTTGCTAGTTCATCATATGCATATTGTATTTACGAGTTCATAAATTATTGTTTGGTTTTCATACTAGTACTATTCGACATGTACTAACGTCCCTTTTGCCGGGGGCGCAGAATCTTTAATGGATGCAGGTGGTTCCACAGTGGAGGATATTGACCAGTGATAGCGGTGCTCATTCTTCCCAGCTGATTTGGTGAGCCCCATCTCATTCCGTGGTTGTACAACTTTGTTTCGTATGTGTTTTCATATTTTGAGGTATAGCCGGAGCCTTATTTCCGACACTATCATTATACTCTTTCATATTTTTAGAGGCTCTGTAGACTTTGTGTAGGTTGTATATGGCTGTTGGGAATGAATAACAAGTTGTGTTGTGATTAGAGCACTTGTTCCACTTTCAACTATGAAGGTGTGTGTGTGTGTGTTTGAGACTTATTAATGAAGTATCTAATGGTAATGAATTAGTATTGTAGACATGATCACCTTATTGTCTAATTAACGAAATTATATTTTCTCTTTATTCATGGATGAGTCTGGGTAGAAGCAAATCTAATAGGATTGCTCGGCTGGGTTCACTCGGTTGAGCACTGGTCGCGCTCCCTGAGTTCGGGGAGTGACATGCACTGAGTATGTAAGGCATGAAAAGAAATATATAAAAGACGTGATAGAAACATGGAGTAAAAGACTCAATTTGTAAGTTTGAATAGCTTAGTAATCATGAAATCTCCATAGTGTCATGTATATGGGTATACATGTCATACCATGCATAGGTATATGCGTACATAACATCATCAAGCCTCTGAGGGCATCCAATCATATCATCTCGGTCTTAGTGGGCGAAATCATAAGCGTATGCCAGCTGATCAGGTGGTTGGTGCGTATATTACACCGTAACCTTTACCCATACCATATATACATATAATATACACATATATAACGTCATATGGTCATGGGTCAATGTACATATATATATATGAATGCAATGCATAATGAATAAGTCAATAAGATCTCTGGGACTGTCATAATATAAATATGCCTTCGTTTAATATTGTGAAATAAAATTTATCAACTTATGTATTTTCTGAGACCCATGAGCAGACGGTATAATAATAGGACACAGGGGGAATCAAGAACATAGGCATCCCTATTACTTCTATGAATAGAGTCATTTGTTAAAGTTGCATGTTTGCTCATCTGGTTTGTATCATATGGATCATGCCAAAAGGAAATAATAGATAGCCTTAACATATCTTATCACAGTTTATCCAATGACCATGTTGAAATACTCTCATCCATAAAAACAACAAGATCACATACGACCTTTAACTATATACTTTAAGCACCACAACACACCTAACAGCCCAACAACACAATTCACCCTATATAATAACAAGTGCACAAATGTCACCAACAGAACTACTACTTAACACGACGAGCGGTAAGCTTGGATTGGAACCAAAACCCAATTATTTTTACCATATCCCCTATACTTAAAACACCTTCAAACAATCAAGAATATGAAAACATATATTGGCATGACATTCCAACCTTATATCCATCATACAAGTAACATCAAATAACCAACAAGATATTACAACAATATGGACAACTTCTAGGTAATATGTGGTTACTTATTCTCCTATTTAAAACATCATCAACATACTAAAAATATTTACCAGCATAACAACAATACGAACATTATAAACAAGCCATTCCCCGCGATTTCCAGCCATATGAAGTCATATACACAACTCCAAAATAGTTCAATAAGAAACAACAACCTCTTATACAACTTCAAGTTCTATCTTGTAATTCTCCATCCAAATAACTTAACCAACACATATATCAGCTTAATCCCAAGAAATAGAGTGTTATACATACCTTAAATAATCATAAAAACTTGAACCAAAGCTTCCCTTAGCTTACAAGAACCCTTAGGGATTCTCATCTATTGCTGCATCTTTGACTAGATTGTCCTAAAAGGGTTCTCCTTTCAGATGGTCCGACAAGTGTGAGGTGAATTTTTAGAAGCTCAAGACTGCATTGTCTATGGCCCCAGTGCTGGTGTTGCCTACAAGTTTCGGGTATTACACTTTATATTGTGATACATCACGTATTGGGCCTGGCGCAGTGTTGATGTAAGATGGTAGGGTGATTGCCTACGCGTCTCGACAGTTGAAGGTTCATGAGAAGAATTACCCTGTGCATGACTTAGAAGTGGTATCTATTGTTCACGCATTGATGATTTGGGGGCAATATCTATACTATGTTCCACGTGAGATCTATACCAACCATCGGAGTCTCCAATATCTGTTCAAGCGGAAGAACCTTAATTTGGAGCAGTAAAGATGGTTAAAGTTGCTAGAAGACTATGAGATCACCATTTTGTATCATCCCAAGAAGGCCAATGTGGTGGTCCATGCCTTGAGTACAAAGTATCAGAGTATGGGCAATTTGGCATATTTTGCGGCAGCAGAGAGACCACTAGCCATGGATGTTCATTCTTTGCTAATCAGTTTGCGAGACTAGCTTTTTCGGACCCTAGCCGGGTTCTTGCTGTAAGGCCCCGTAAAACTTTTCCTGAAAGAACCCAAGGTTTCATGGTGCCGAGGCAGGCGTATGTGTTAATGATAGTTGGAGGAATATATTAGGCAGAAATGGGCATTTCTACGGCCTATTATGCGGTCGGAAAATCACTCTTAAGGCCATAGAATGGCCGTAGAGTGAGGCAGTCATTTGGGCCATTTTTGGATGTCATTTCGCGGCCCATTATGTGACCGCAAAGCGATTTCGCGGGCCACACACTGATCGCACAACCAACATGGAAATTTTGTGGAGGGAGATTCTACGGCGCATTATGCGACCGTAGAATTGGTCTGCTGAGTGCATAACAGCCGCAGAGTAGGTCTATGCCAGTCCAGTTCCGGAGGGCCATTTCGCGGACCGCAGAAGCATTATGCGGTCGCATATGTGACCGCATATCCCATTTCGGAGCTTCATTTTTTTGTTTTTATAACCCGACCCCATTTCGTTATTTAGACCCTATGGACCATTTCTGAAGGGAGAAGTTGATATTTGGAGAGAGTGAAAAGGCTCTAGAGAGGGAGAGAGTTCCTCAATCAATTATTCCCCAATTCTTACTCAAAATCTTGGAAGAATTAACAATGGAAGCACACTAGGTCGTCGTCCTAGAGGTAAGATTCTACACCATATCTCTTAATTTCGAAATTTAACTATAAATGGGCAAGTAGTAAGATAATTCATGGGTATGGGATTGGCTTATTTTTCATGCATGATTGATCATGAGATATAGGGAGACTGTTGAGCTACAATAGTAAAGAATGGGTTGTGGGATGAAGGAATCCTCCATAAAAGGACCTTGAAACCATAATGAACACCTAGTGCTTGATAAAATACTCAAATGAGCTAGAACCATGATCAATTTCCTAATTTTTGTTTAATTTGCTATTTTTCTAAAATAGATTGAAGTTGCCAAGATTTTTGGAACATTTACAGTTAAGGAAGATCAAGTAAAGTATGTTGGCTAAACTGTTCTCTTAAAATTTAATCCCACAATATCCATGCAAGTCCCGAGTTGCTTATTGTGAATCGATTGCCCGGATAAGCTGGTGTCAAAAGACATCCGTGTTCAATATGTAATTAAAATGCTCTTATTATGTTGTACTACTATTTGAGAATGTGTTCAAAGTAGGGCTTGCATATCTAAATGCCTTGACCTCAAGTTGTGTTTCAAAGGAATGCTAATGAAAGCTTGTGTAAGAAATCGTAATGTGCCTAAAACTCCTATTTACTCAAATGTGTGCTTAAATGTCTTGAATAGAAATGCCTTGTTGTTCGAAAGTCCATGATGATGGTTGAAAGTAAAAAGGTGTGCATGAAATACGAAACATGAAATACGAATCACGTAGTGCGAAATGTGAAATATGAAATGTGAAATATGAAACACGGAAAATGTGCAAAGAGAAATAATACAATTGCGACCATTGGTGACAATAAAATGAAGACATGTGCAAGAAATATGAACGGGTTGATTGATAGAAAAGGGTGATGTCTCATATGAGACGGCCTACCCGATCGGGTCGTGATCGGACGCCATGTCGCACTCATGGTGGTGACTGTGTTAGAATTATAATTGAAATTTGTATTTGGTTGATGTATCGCATGAGATGGCCTAGCCGATTGGGTCGTGATTGGACGCCATGCCGCACACATAGCGGTGACTGTCTTAGAATGGTAATTGGAATAGTGATTTGGTTGATGTCTCGCATGAGACATCCTAGCCGATCGGGTTCTGATCGGACGCCATGCCGCACACATGGTGGTGACTGTGATGGAAATCGTAATCGNTTGATCCTCCTCATCGCTTAATTAATGAATTGGATTTTACTGTTAATCTTGAATATGTTCGGGTAGAAGGTAATGTACATTCTTGCTCGTCGGGTTATCTCGGTTGAAGCCGGTCGACCACCCTGAGTTTGGGGTGTGATACTTGCTTGCGTGGTTTCTCGGTCTTCTCTGTATGAGTGCATTAGAGCGCGTCAGTATAAAAATCCCTATTTGCTTTCCCTTAAGCACACAATGCAGCACAGCGATGCCAAGGAGGTTTCTATTAGAGATGATGGGGTGTTGCGGATGTAGGGCCGAATATGTGTGCCCAATGTGGATGGGTTACATGAGTCTATCCTTGAGAAGGCTCACACTTCGCGGTATTCCATTCATCCAGGTGTCACCAAGATGTATCAGGATTTGAGTCAANAAACTTATCTTATCTCTAATTTGATATTTGGTAATTGTTTGGGGCTTTAACAGATATTATGACTCTCCTTACTTGCATTACTACTCATTTGTTTGAGAGAGTGTTTAGTCATATATACTAGTGCTATTCAACAGTACTAACGTCCCTTTTGCCGGGGACGGTGCATCTTTAATTGATGCAGGTGGTTCCACAGCAGGCAATATTGATCAGCGATAGCACTACACTCTTTTCCCAACTGATTTGGTGAGCCCCACTTCACTTGGGGTCATGTATCTTTTGTTCGTTTTATCACCATGTTTTGAGGTATAGTCGGAGCCTTGTTTCCTGCATTATCATTGTACTCTTTTGTATCTAATAGAGGCTCCGTAGACATAGCGAGGGTGGTATGTTGGTATGGGGATAGTCAAATTGGTAATGTTGTAATTGTATCATACGTTCCACATCAAACTATGAAAGAGTATATATTTTGAAACTTATAAATGATGTAACTACTGATAATGAGTTTGAGTTGTTGTTTACTTGATCCTCCTCATCGCTTAATTAATGAATTGGATTTTACTGTTAATCTTGAATATGTTCGGGTAGAAGGTAATGTACATTCTTGCTCGTCGGGTTATCTCGGTTGAAGCCGGTCGACCACCCTGAGTTTGGGGTGTGATACTTGCTTGCGTGGTTTCTCGGTCTTCTCTGTATGAGTGCATTAGAGCGCGTCAGTATAAAAATCCCTATTTGCTTTCCCTTAAGCACACAATGCAGCACAGCGATGCCAAGGAGGTTTCTATTAGAGATGATGGGGTGTTGCGGATGTAGGGCCGAATATGTGTGCCCAATGTGGATGGGTTACATGAGTCTATCCTTGAGAAGGCTCACACTTCGCGGTATTCCATTCATCCAGGTGTCACCAAGATGTATCAGGATTTGAGTCAACACTATTGGTGGAGAAGAATGAAGAAAGATATAGTAGAGCATGTGGCTCGGTGTTTGAGCTGTCAGCAGGTGAAGTACGAGTAATAGAGGTCGGGAGATTTGCTTTAGAGACTTGAGATTCCAGAGTGGAAGTGGGATCGTATTACCATGGATTTCATTCTTGGGCTCCCACAGACTTTGAAGAAATTTGACGCAGTGTGGGATATTGTGGATAGACTTACCAAGTCTGCACAGTTCACTCCGGTTGTGCCTACCTATTCTTGAGAGCATCTGGCTTAGATCTATACCCATGAGATTATTCGTCTCCATGGTGTGCCGGTGTAAATTATCTCTTATCGAGGAATGCGCTTCACATTGTATTTTTGGAGAGCTGTGTAGCGTGAGTTAGGCACACAAGCTGAGTTGAGTAGAAAATTTCAAACCCCATACTGACGGACAGTCCGAGCGCACCATTCTGATCTTGGAGGATATGCTATGTGCTTGTGTAATGGATTTTGGGGTTTCATGGGATCAGTTTCTACTACTTTCAGAGTTCGCCTACAACAACAACTACCTATCGAGTAGTTAGATGGCTCCTTAGAAGGCCTTATTGTCACAACCGAAATTGGAGGGCCGCAAATGGGCACCTTGTGCCTTACTCAACCGAGTACCAATATAACATATATTTCTTATCACACCATCATGGGTAAATAGGATAGAAGGGCCATCATGAGATAACCAAAATAAAACGTAAAGGAATAATCGACATAGGACGATCCAGCATGATATAGAAACTTATACATGTTACATAAGGGCTTATAAGGCTGACATAATCATTTGTACACTCAAAACATAGGTCGACAAGGCCATACAAGTACCCATATACATGACATCTGTCTACAAGCCTCTAAGAGTACATAAAGATCATAATGGTCGGGACAGGGCCCCGCCATACCAATCAATACATGCCCAGAGCATACTTACCAAATAGGCATCACTGGAGCAAGTGGAGTGCCCCAACACCTTCCACTGAGCAGATAGCCTATTAGGAGGGCTGTCAACCTGTCTATCGGGACTTACGGGTAGGAAACGCAGCGTCCCCAGGCAAAAGGGACTTCAGTATTTATAAAGTACTGAGTATGTAAGACATGAAAAGAAGTATATAGAAGATATGAAAGAAACATGGAGTAAAAGACTCAATTTGTAAATCTGAATAGCTCAGTAATCATGAAATCTTCATAGTGTCATGTTAATGGATATAAATGTCATATCATGCATAGGTATATGCGTACATAACATCATCAAGCCTCTGAGGGCATCCCATCATATCATCTCGGCCTCAGTGGGGGAAATCATAAACGTATGGTAGTTGATCAGGTGGCTTGTGCATATATAACATCGTAACCTTTCCCCATACCAGATATACATATAATATACACGTATATAATGCCATCTGGTCATGGGTCAATGTAATTGTATATATGAATGCAATGCATAATGAAGGAAGTCAATAAGATATCTCAGAATGTCATAAGATAAATATGCCTTCATTAATTATCATGAAAACAAATTATGAACTAATGTATTTTCTGAGACCCATGAACAAACAATATAATAACAGGGCACAGGGGGAATCAAGAACATACTCATGCCTATTACTTCCAAGGATAGAGTCATTTGTGAAAATTGAATGTTTGCTCGTTTCATTTGTATTATGGACCATGCCAAAAGGAAATACGAGATATCCTTAACATGCCTTATCACAGTCTATCCAATGACACGTTAAAATCATCTCATCGCAATTTAATCTACAACAACGATAATAATGCTATCGTTAAGCTAGGAAATATGCAACTATCGTACAACGGACGACAAGCTTATTTATTAGTAAAACGGGCAGCATCTCCCTTGTTTTCCTTTCTTTCCCCAAGTAAAAACTACAAGATCACATACGACCTTCAACTATATACTTTCAACACCACAACAAACCGAACATCCCAACAACACAATTCACCCTATACAACAAGTGCACAAATGTCACCAACAGAACTACTACTTAACACGACGAGCGGTAAGCTTAGATTGGAACCAAACCCCAACTCTTTGTACCATCTCCCCTATACTTAATACACCTTCAAATAGTCTAGAATATAAAAACATATATTGGCATGACATTGCAACTTTATATCCGTCATAAAAGTAATATCAAGTAACCTAACAACATATTACAACAATATGGACAAGTTCTAGGTATTGTGTTTTTGCTTATTCTCCTATTTAAAACATCATCAACATAGTAAAACAATTTACCAGCGTAACAACAATATGAACATTATAACCAAGCCATTCCCCATGATTTCCAGCCATATGAAGTCATATACACAACTCCAAAATAGTCCAATAAGAGACAACAACTTCTTATACAACTTCAAGTTCTATCTTGTAANCTTTATATCCGTCATAAAAGTAATATCAAGTAACCTAACAACATATTACAACAATATGGACAAGTTCTAGGTATTGTGTTTTTGCTTATTCTCCTATTTAAAACATCATCAACATAGTAAAACAGTTTACCAGCATAACAACAATACGAACATTATAACCAAGCCATTCTCCGCTATTTCCAGCCATATGAAGTCATATGCACAACTCCAAAATAGTCCAATAAGAGACAACAACTTCTTATACAACTTCAAGTTCTATCTTGTAATCCTTCATCCAAATAACTTAACCAACACATATATAAGCTTAAGCCCAAGAAATAGAGTGTTATACATACCTTAAATAATTATAAAAAGCTCGAACCAAAGCTTCCCTTAGCTTACAAGCACCCTTTATGTCATCATAATACAATTTAAGAACAATTACGAACTCAAGATAAAAATAATTTGCTCACTCTCAAAACCAACATTCATATTCCACAAAAGATGAACCATAAGCTTGCCAGTAGTGTACTACTCTACTAATCGAGTTCATTCAGTCAAGGATCAAGTAGGACTTTAATTGGTTGTAATGTAAGCTGCTGGACGGGTATGATACATTTACATATAAGAGTGACTACACCTCCCTACGCACTTTAATACATGTACTCTAACATTCCAAATCCCACACTTATGTCAAATCAAAACTCCACCTTCACCTCAATATACATCAAGAGTTACCACTTATCCATGAATGTTTTTCACAACAATACAACTATTTTTTCTTTCTTTTTTCAATTCAAGTGGCTCTTATGTTTTCAAAACAGTGCACCTTTCTCCTTATTTCATTAGTTCCACTCAAAAGCAAAACAGCCACCCCACACTTCAACTTTTATGAAGTTCATAACAACTTCAAGTGCTCATGAGAGGTACAAGGTTCAACTAGATGGTCAATTCAAACAAACGAGTAAAGCTTCTAATGTGGTTGCCAAAGAAATAGGATTACAAGATCAAATGGGTTAACTAAGATACATAACAATTAGGTGGGTGAAAGCATATAACTTGCTCAACAAAGAAATACCTATATCACTTCCAAGACTGAATAAAACTACTATTTTTCTTTGCAAACACATGTGGAGAGTTCTAGACAGCAAATGCAATTCATATAATAACACAAAATCTCACACACACACGGCACATAACTCACTCAAGATTGGATTATCAAGACACTATAGTCAAAGAAGTTAATTAAAGTTAAGACACTCAAGGAATAATAAAGTCAAGAGATATTGCTTTCATTTCAAATCACAGCACAAGGTTTCCTACTTCTACAAAATAAAAATTAACTACACCCGATTCAAACAAAACCCTTGGAAACGAATCACGGCACAAAGAAAACCCAGGGGGAATTGATGCACTACCTAACAAAAGATTTTTTTTGTCTTTTCCTTTCGACTTTAATCCCTCAAGAAACCTGTCGAATGATATCCATCGTTGGGAAAAATCAAAAAGTTTAAAATTTTTATGTTTTTTTCAATTTGTTTCTACTACTCAAACTAACAAAAGCAAAAACAATCAAACTAACTAAAGCAAAAACTAAGATTAATATACATACAACATACAAATATCCCCCACCCCACACTTTAAGTTGTGGCATGTCCCCGTGGCACACAATTAAAAAGCATAAGGTATAGGAAACTTCCCTAAATATCTAGTCGGGGTCTGAATCAAAGTCAGGATCCATTCCACGCGCCCGATCTAGTTCACACATCCATACAGACAACTTCTTTTCAGCCTTCTTAGGTTACACCCCACACTTATCTTTTTCACTTAATGTAGCCTTCTCTTTTTCACCCTTCACCTTCCACTCAACACTTGCAGCTGGCTTCTCCTTTTTCACCCCATTTTCTACATCCATCTTGAATGTTACAGTCCCTCCCTCCACTTTAAGCATGAGCGTTTTCTCATGTATATCTAATATTTCTCTACATGTTTCTAATAATGGTCTTCCTAGGATGAGAGGTATCTCCTTATTCTCCTTCATATTCACCACTATAAAGTCTATTGGAAATACAAACATATCAACACACACTAAGACATCTTCAACTATCCCCTCGGATGTTATCTGGTTTTGGTCTGCCAGCTGCAATGATATTGGTGCAGACCTTATCTCTCCAATCTCATTCTCTAGTTTCCTATAAATTGACAAAGGCATTAGATTCATTGAGGCACCAGAATCACATAAAGATTTATCAAAGTTAAGAGTGCCTAAAGAGCAAGGTATAGTAAAACTCCCTGGATCTCCACACTTTTGTGGGAGTTTGTTTTGCAAGATTGAACTGCAATGCTCTGTGAGCTCGACTACCGATGTCTCTTCTATATTCCTCTTCTTTGTAAGGATCTCCTTCAATAACTTTGCATNAAGACATCTTCAACTATCCCCTCGGATGTTATCTGGTTTTGGTCTGCCAGCTGCAATGATATTGGTGCAGACCTTATCTCTCCAATCTCATTCTCTAGTTTCCTATAAATTGACAAAGGCATTAGATTCATTGAGGCACCAAAATCACATAAAGATTTATCAAAGTTAAGAGTCCCTAAAGAGCAAGGTATAGTAAAACTTCCTGGATCTCCACACTTTTGTGGGAGTTTATTTTGCAAGATTGAAATACAATGCTCTGTGAGCTCGACTACTGATGTCTCTTCTATATTCCTCTTCTTTGTAAGGATATCCTTCAAGAACTTTGCATAATCTTTAATTTGTGAGAGAACTTTTGTTAATGGAAGGTTTACATTAACCTGTCTTAACAGATTTAAAAATCTCTCAAACTGCTTGTCCAACTTTTCCCTATAGAGCTTTTGGGGAAAAGGTAGAGCAGGCATGCGCTTGGTCTCTTCATTAGAGTCGTCCCTTCTTGAAGTTTCTTCCTTCTTCTTTTTCTCTACTCCCTTCTTACCTTTATTCTTCTTACCATCTTCAATTTTTAGCTCCTCCCCACTTTCTTTTTCAGTTATCACAACATTTACCGTTTCTTTGTGATTCTTTTCCGTATCAGCTGGCAGAGTACCTTGGATTCTTTCAGACAATATATTTGCAATTTGTCGCACTTGTCTCTCCAAGTTGCGCAAATCTATTCCAAGTTTTTTAATAGTTGCACCATGAGCATTTGATCTCTCATCTGTCTTGATAATGAAAGGCTTCATCAAATCTTCTAACCCAGTGTAGATTGGTTGTTGAGACTGAAACTGCGGCCTCTCCTGAAATTTGGATTTTGTTTTGTTGCCATGCATTTGCTATACCGACAGGTGAACTCCATGAAAAATCAGGGTACTTCTGACTCATTGCATTGAAATTATAATTACCCACAACATTCACTTCCTCCATGGTAGCTTGACACTCATGAGTAGTGTGTCCTCTTCGACATATATCACACACTGCATGAGGCTCTTTATGTATTGAGGTTAAGATCAGATTCCTTATTTCTTTGGCCATGGCATCAAGTTGTACATACACATATGTATTAATATCAACCTGGTGAACATCAATTGATCTTCTTCTTTCAGCAATCTCTGAGGGCCACTGATTTGCATCTTCCGATAACTCATCTAGAATTGTTACTATCTCCTCTGGAGTCTTTTTCATCAATGAACCTCCAACTGCATTGCTCAATGTTCTACATGAGGTCGACGTCAATCCATCCCAAAAGTCCTGGAGTTGCATCGAGAGTTCAACTCCGCTAAGTTGACACTTTTGAGCAATCACCTTAAACCTCTCCCAAGCTTCGAACACAATTTCAGTCTCATTCTAGCAGAAGTTATGGATTTCTCTTCTAAACTTGCCTGTCTTAGCTGAGGAGAAATATATAGAAAGAAATTTTCTTATCATTTCCTCCCATATTCTAATTGATCCCTGGTGCAAGCTTTGAAGCCAATTCTTTGCATCATCTTTGAGAGTGAAGGGGAATGCCCTTAGGTAAACTGCATCTAGTGAAATAATATTTTATTGAAAGGTGTTCATGATCTCCTTGAAGTCCATTAGATGATTGTTTGGATCTTCCTTCTGCATTCCTATGAAGACACAACAATTTGAAGGGTTTGAAGTAACCCTTGCTTCAACTCGAAATTATTAGCTGCAACTGGGAGTGGTCTCACACTTGATAACACTTGGTCGGGTGCTATGTTTCTGATTTGGTCTGCACCGAAGGGCTGATTTTGTGCCATTCTCCGAGTCCTCTCTTCTTCATATGCAATTTCTGCGACTCTAATAGTTGCATCTTCAGCATCCCTTGCAGCTTTTTCTCTTCGTTGGGCTGCCTCCATCGCAGCCAAATCTACATTATCATCATCTCCGGCCATGTTTTCTTGGGTTGAGGATTTCTCAACCTTCTTTATATTCTCAAGGAGATTTCTTTCCTTCCCCAACTATTGGAGTTGTCTCTCTATTTCTGGCTCATATGGTTGCACTTCTTTCCCAGACGATCGAGTCATGTACCAATCTAACCGGTAGCCTGCGTATAGTCAAAGAACACCAACCGTAAAAAGAGAAAAATAAAATAAAAAGAAAATTTATAAATTAGCACTATAAACTATTTCCAACACTATTGATTGTCAATCCCCGACAATGACATCAAAATGTGACGAGCGCAAAATACACACTTAAATATGCTCGATAAACGAATATAGTAAAATATAATATCGTATCCACAAGGATTAGAGTTAAATAGTATTTTTGTAGTTTATAGCTAGATTGCTATCCAAGATGATCAACAATTGAGATTTCTATAATTAAAACTAAAGTTAACTAAGAATCTAAACTTTTGGCTATTGACAATCGACGCAAGTAGTGAGAAAAGAAGGTTATCAATTGGGAGAAGATAGGGTTGATAGGATAGGTGCAAGACAAATGTTGGGATTTAACTCTAGATAATTCACTTCTAATGTTCAAGTGAGTCTCTCGAATTCACTAGTTAATTAATTCAATTGTTTAGTAGAAACTCCTCTCTCGATTAAGTCTCAACCTCACAAGATAAACTAATTTAAGATC
>AWOL01S0008784.1:0-41544 GCA_000715115.1 Nicotiana otophora
AATCAGCATTCATCTAGAAGCCATGCAGAAGGAAAAACTAGTTGAGCTCCTCTGACAATACATCGATGTGTTTGCATGGTTATATGATGACATGCCAGGATTAAGTACTGACATTGTCTGGAATCGACTGCCCATCGCTCCTACCACACTGTCGGTCAAGAAGAAACCTAGAAAATGCAAGCCCGATTTGAGTATGAGGATAAAGGAGGAAGTGACCAAGCAGATAGAGGCGAATTTGGTAAGGGTCACCAATTATCCTAGCCTGTTAGCAAATATCATCCTAGTACCCAAGAAAGATGGGAAGATCACGATATGCGTGGATTACCGATATCTCAACAAAGCTAGTCGAAAGGATGACTTCCCTATACCAAATATCCACATTCTCATCGACAACTGTGCGAAGAATGAACTGCAGTCATTCGTGGATTGCTTCACCGGATACCACCAGATCTTGATGCACGAAGAAGATGCAGAAAAGACAGCCTTTACCACACCTTGGGGAGTTTACTACTATAGAGTCATGTCGTTCGATCTCAAGAACGCCGGTGCCACCTACATAAGGGCCATGATGACCTTTTTTCATGACATGATTCATAAAGAGATCGAAGTATATGTGGATGACGTCATCATTAAGTCTCAGAAAAAAGTTCAGAGCACTTGGATGATTTGACGAAATATTTTGAGCGCCTGCGAAGGTACAGTTTGAAATTGAATCCGACAAAATGCGCATTCGGAGTCCCTGCTAGAAAATTATTGGGCTTCATCATAAGTAGGAAAGGGATAGAACTGGATCCATAAAAAATCAAGGCCATTCAGGAATTTCCACCACCCAAGAGTAAGAAAGATATGATTAGTTTCCTGGGTAGACTGAATTACATCGGCCATTTCATAGCCCAATCAACGGTAATCTGTGAACCCATTTTCAAGTTGCTGAAAAAAGATGCTGCCACAAAATGGATAGAAGAGTGCCAGAAAGCCTTCGACAGGATTCAGGAATATTTGTCAAATCCACCAGTGCTGGTTCCCCCCGAGCCCGGGAAGCCATTATTGCTATATCTGTCAGTCTTGGATAACGCCTTCGGTTGTGTGTTGGGACAGCATGACGAAACTGGGAGAAATGAGCATGCCATCTACTACTTAAGTAAGAAGTTCACACCATGCGAGGCTAAATACACTTTGATAGAACGTACTTGTTATGCTCTGACCTGGATTGCCCAGAAATTAAGGCATTGCATGTCAGCATACACTACGCATCTGATATCTCGGCTCGACCCACTCAAGTATATCTTCCAGAAGCCGATGCTGACCAGAAAGCTAGCTAAATGGCAAATTCTTCTCAGCGAATTTAGCATTGTGTACGTAACTCAGAAGGATATCAGGGGGCAAGCTTTAGCCAACCACCTCACAGAGAACCCAGTGGATGGGGATTACGAGCCACTCACTACGTATTTTCCCTATGAACAGGTATTATTTGCTGGGGAAGATATTGCAGAGTCATACCCTTGATGAAGAATGTTTTTTGATGGAGCAGCAGACTTTAAGGAGTCAGAATTGGGGCAGTCCTAATTTTGGAATCCAGACAGCACTATCCAGCATCGGCAAAGATAAGATTCCCTTTGTACCAATAATATGGCTGAATACGAAGTGTGCATTCTTGGGATCAGAATCTTAGTCGACATGAACGTCAAAGAACTTTTAGTCATAGGGGATTCCGATATATTGATACACCAAGTCTAAGGGGAATGGTCCACCAAAATGCCAAGATCCTTCCATACCTGCACTGCATAAAAGAGATATGCGAGAATATCACAATGACTGAGTTCAAGCACGTCCCCAGGATTCAGAACGAGTTCACTGACGCCCTTGCAACTCTATGATCTATGATTTAGCATCCAGACAAGAACTACATCGACCTTATCAAGGTAGAAATCAAGGATCAACATGCCTATTGCTTCCATGTTGATGCAAAGCAAGATGGCAAATCATGGTACAATGACATCAGGAGATTCCTTGCAACCAGAGACTATCCCGAGAATGCTATTAATAGTCAAAAATGAGCCCTTAGAAGGTTAGCGAATCATTTTTTCCTTAACGGGGAAGTCTTGTACAGGAGGACCCCAAACTTTGGTTTTTTGAGATGTGCCATCGAGGAGACCAGGTTATTGGAGGAACTACATGCATGAACGTGCGGACCCCGCATGAACGGGTTCACATCATCTAAGAAAATATTAAGAGCCAGATACTTTTGGATGACAATGGAAAGTGATAGTATCTTCTACGTACAGAAGTGTCACCATTGCTAGGTTCACAGGGATTTCATCCTGGTTTCGCCGAATGAGTTGAGTGTGATGGGTTTACCCTAATCGTTTGTCGCTTGGGGCATGCATGTGATTGGACCAATAGAGCCCACTACGTCAAATGGCACCGCTTCATCTTGATATCCATCAATTACTTCACTTAATGGTTCGAAGCATCTACTTACAGGGCCATCACAAAGAAGGTAGTGGCATATTTCTTCCAAAACAACGTCGTCTGCCTATTTGGCATACTGGAATCGATCATCACTGACAATACTGCTAACCTCAATAGCGACCTCATGAGAGAAATCTGCGAGAAGTTCAGAATCATCCAAATCAACTCCACAGCCTATAGACCACAAATGAATGGGGAAGTTAGGGCAACCAACAAGAAAATAAGGAGGATTCTACGAAAGATAGTGGATAATCACAGGCAATGGTGCGAGAAACTTACCTTCTCCTTCCTGGGTTATCAGACCACCATGAGAACATCCACTGGGGCAATGCCGAATATGTTAGTATATGACACTGAAGTTGTGATACCTACGGAGGTCGAGATACCATCTTTAAGGGTCATTCAAGAGGCCAAGATGGACGATGTAGAGTGGATACGGGTCAGATAGGAGCAACTCATGGTCATCGACGAGAATAGAATGGATGCAGTATGCCATGGTCAGCTATATCAAAAAAGTATGTCCAGTGCATTTAACAAAAGGGTGAAGCCTTTCCAGTTCACACCGGGGTAGTTGGTCCTGAAGAAAGTCTTTCCCCACCAGGAATAAGCCAAAATAAAGTTTGCACCAAACTAGCAAGGTCCTTACGTGGTTCACCGAGTATTTTCGGATGGAGCTCTAATCTTGGCATAAATGGATGAAAGAATCAACACGAAGCTCATCCACTAAGATGCCATTAAGAGATAGTATGTTTGAAGACAAATAGAGTTAGGTTTTTGTTGTAACAAAACTACGCTCAACCTGACTTCCTACGGAGGGATACGTAGGTAACCCATGTATGGTTCGGTTTCTATCCCTCTTTTCTTTTGTAATAGAAAATCCAAACATCATTTTTTGTATGTTGCTCTAGAACTACGCCGACTTGATTTTCTCAGAAAGGAATACGTAGGAAATCCTCATCAGATTCAGTCATCTTTTGTAATTGAACTACTTTCTAGCGTGATTCCATTCGGATATGTAGGTAGTCTGAGTCAGACTCGGTCATTTCATTATTAATCCCATCATTTTGTATCTATTGTAATTGAACTACGTATTGACTTGATTCCATTTGGATACGTAGGCTGTCTGAGTCAGGCTCGGTCATCTTCATCATATTCTATCATTATCCACAAACTACGTTCAGAACTAATTCCGTTTAGGATACGTAGGCAACCTAAAAGGGTGCAGCCATAACCTTAGGAAAAACCTTTGTAGTGCATTAGTTCAAATTAGGACGACGACAAGCATTCACGTTGTCAAGCATCGCGAAGGATCGACATCAACGGGATAGAGTTTTCAAGAAGAGATGCTCGNTCCTTCCTGGGTTATCAGACCACCATGAGAACATCCACTGGGGCAATGCCGAATATGTTAGTATATGACACTGAAGTTGTGATACCTACGGAGGTCGAGATACCATCTTTAAGGGTCATTCAAGAGGCCAAGATGGACGATGTAGAGTGGATACGGGTCAGATAGGAGCAACTCATGGTCATCGACGAGAATAGAATGGATGCAGTATGCCATGGTCAGCTATATCAAAAAAGTATGTCCAGTGCATTTAACAAAAGGGTGAAGCCTTTCCAGTTCACACCGGGGTAGTTGGTCCTGAAGAAAGTCTTTCCCCACCAGGAATAAGCCAAAATAAAGTTTGCACCAAACTAGCAAGGTCCTTACGTGGTTCACCGAGTATTTTCGGATGGAGCTCTAATCTTGGCATAAATGGATGAAAGAATCAACACGAAGCTCATCCACTAAGATGCCATTAAGAGATAGTATGTTTGAAGACAAATAGAGTTAGGTTTTTGTTGTAACAAAACTACGCTCAACCTGACTTCCTACGGAGGGATACGTAGGTAACCCATGTATGGTTCGGTTTCTATCCCTCTTTTCTTTTGTAATAGAAAATCCAAACATCATTTTTTGTATGTTGCTCTAGAACTACGCCGACTTGATTTTCTCAGAAAGGAATACGTAGGAAATCCTCATCAGATTCAGTCATCTTTTGTAATTGAACTACTTTCTAGCGTGATTCCATTCGGATATGTAGGTAGTCTGAGTCAGACTCGGTCATTTCATTATTAATCCCATCATTTTGTATCTATTGTAATTGAACTACGTATTGACTTGATTCCATTTGGATACGTAGGCTGTCTGAGTCAGGCTCGGTCATCTTCATCATATTCTATCATTATCCACAAACTACGTTCAGAACTAATTCCGTTTAGGATACGTAGGCAACCTAAAAGGGTGCAGCCATAACCTTAGGAAAAACCTTTGTAGTGCATTAGTTCAAATTAGGACGACGACAAGCATTCACGTTGTCAAGCATCGCGAAGGATCGACATCAACGGGACAGAGTTTTCAAGAAGAGATGCTCGTATGTGGAGAATGTTTCATAGCATGTCATAATCCGGAACGGAGACACTTGTCTTAAAACAAAGCTTTCAAAATTGTTTTTCTAAAAAATACAATAATTTGTTCCACCTACCGAACTTCGCGGCATAGCCATATCAAAGGCCGGGGCAAACCAACACTGTGGTCATTACAAACCAACTTCCCCGCTCCCACTAAGCATTTTTCTTTTAGTGCATGGTCAAGCAAGGAAACATTGAGACCATACTATGGCAAACTACAGATCCACCATTTTCCCAGGATTATCATCCTTTCTCCTTTACATAAATTTTTCTGGTAAACCTAAATCTAATCTTTGAATCCTTTGTAGGTACCTTGGAGTCCGACCGGTAATACAGGAAAAACACTGTATATAGCAGACCGCCCACTGTATAATCGGAGCACCTTGTACAAAAGGAACCGCTGGTTTCACCCATTGAAGTCATGTACATAGCAAACCGTCTTCTCAATCAATCGGAACACCTTATACAAAATGCGTAATCGACTTAACTAATTGAAGTCCTGTATATAGCAAATCGCCGGCTCAATCGGTCAGAGCGCCCTATACAAATCAAGCATTGGCTTCGCTAATCGAAGCCTTGTATATAGCAAACTGTTCATTCCTCCAACGGAACAAGCCGTACCGCCGCTCCGTCTCACCGTAGGCCAGAATAAATAGTTGCAAACCTCGTCACTGATATTCTGCAAATCGATGGACGCAACATAGCTTCGTAATCAAGAGTATCTATTGAGCATAATTTTCTTTCCTTTACTATTACCTTGAATGTTTTGACATTTTGCTCATGCATCTTTAGGAATGATTACGATTTAAGTCAATCACTCCCAAGCGTAAATTATTTTACATTTTAGTGCTAAGCTCTCCCAACAAGCGGAGACGCACTCTACAAATCAAGATCTCCCAACAAGCGGAGACATTCTCTAAGTGCAAAGCTCTCCCAAAAAGAAGAGACACACTCTACCAGTCAAGCTCTCCTAAAAGATAGAGGCAATTTTCAATGCTCTGAAAGATGCGGAACGGTACACAGTCCGGCTAACATATCGAGTCAAGTTCAAGTATCCCATCATCCCAATCCAAAATAACAGCTCACTGGCAGCCAGACATCATCATTCCTACATCATTTACATCACATCATAATATATTATACATTGAAATATATGGGTATGTGTGTATTTCATTTTTTGCAAGAACAAATATCGCAATGTGGAACTCTTTCTAAGTAGCAAACAAAACTACAAGGCTATGAGGGAAAACAAACTCACTAGCAGGCCAAGGATCCAAGTTCATGAACAAAAACGACCAGTGGAACTCCAAATCTTCAAATCCTTCAAGTCAAGCCGCAAAATTCAAGCTATCGTGAGTGCCCAATCCTCTGCCTAGTCGTATCGTTATGATACGATACTGGGGTAGCTCTTGCGAGTATCGCTTCCCCAAAAACCTCACTCCAGAACTACTTGAGGCCTTATCCTCGTGAAGCCTGAGGTATGTAAGCAATTCAAAGCCAGAATTCGGCCCAACTCCAAAAATCTTCCAGAAATCTTCCTTAACTCTCCCTAAATTATGCAATCCATAATCTTCCTTAAATCCATATGTCATCCTTGCAATGTATGCCTAAAGTCGGAATAAAATTTGTTTTGGTTCCATTTCTTTGCCCAAAAGCTTTTTCATCGTCTCCGGCCAAAGAGGGGCAGCTGTTGACGGCCAATTTTGACCCTCCCTTTTAAAATCAATTTACCTACACTTAAATATTTGCTAGTATTTTCCATCAATAAATATCTATTTTTTACAAATTAATTAAGTATTAGTTTTAAAATTAATAACCTAGCATTAGTATTGTGTAATTATAAATATACTACTATTAAAAAATTTAAATACACCATAGAGGATTTATAATTAATTTACGAATTACTTCTGAAATTTAGATTAATTATATTACTATGTTGGTAATTCAAAATTAGTGTTATAATTTAGAAAACAAAGCATTTTATAAATAAATAATTACAATAACTAGTAATATATTTGATGATTATAATTTCTACTACATTTTATTAAAAATAATTAATTTTATTTAAATTAATTTCAAAAGAGGTAAAAACTAAAAGGCTAGAATTGTAATTCCTTAATGAAATATCAAGTGGCTATTCCCTAAATCAATTCCAGCCCAATACACAGGCCAAGTCCAAAAATGACCCAGTCCAAACATCCCCTCCCCCCTCTCCACTTTGGCAATCTATGCCATTCCTATTGAACCAATGAGATCATGCCATGTCACCTGTCCTTATCACTCACAAAACAAACGCACATGCATTTGAACCGTAGGTCCATCTGATCGACGACTCACATTTAATCTCCGATTTTCTTTTGGTTTTTAAACACCCGCCCAGAGATCTCATATCCACCGTCAAAATCTTATAATCTAACGGCTACCAAAATTCTTCCCCAAAAATGTTGAATGACCAAATTATCAGGGCCGTTGATCATCAGATCCAATGGCCCAGATTCTACCTCCCATATTTAACACTAGAGACCGCCTCTCAGAACCCTAACCCTAATTCATTTGTCACTCACCCTGCCGCCTCCCTTTACCCTTCCTCTTCCTTTTCTTTCAACCTCACAGCTCAAATTGATCACAAGACCTTGCACAAATTCGTGCAAGATCATGAATTTAGCCAGAAAATCATCCTCTTTGCCTTCTCTATCCACGATTCTCACGGAATATTTCCTCTCCCATCATCAAATATTCAATTCCCCCAAATCCAAACCCTAACCTCAAATCGCCATTGACCTTTCAAATCCATGGCATGGATGGTCATTCGTTTTTCTCATGTACTTCAGATTTCGTCGCTCTTTCCATTTTCACCATTCGATTTCAAAAGCCCTAATCAAAGAAGTCAGGACAAAAGGTGAAACTACAACTCGCCAGACTTCTTCCTTTGTCCTTTCAAATCGAAGCAAGCACGAGATGCTAGCTGCCTTCATCATTGATATTCGACACCCAGAGGTCAAATGCAATGACCTCTAGGTATTAGAGTTCTGGTTGATGGTCTCTTACGCTTCAACGGTCGGTCTCTCATATCTCTCGTACTCATGTAAAATCAATACCGCTTTCCCTTCTATCTCACTAAGATTTTCACTCGATTGTGCTTGCATCACCATCCCTTCGTCACTCTCCACTATCTATTTGAATCTGAAACCCTAATGCATTCACAATCACTATAAATAAGGGTTTTTAATATTCTCACCTAATAATACCTAACATATTCAACATACACAGCTAATAGACCTAACACATAGAAAAAATAGAATAAAGCTATCAAGAAATAACTTAGCAAATACGGATTTTAGTCTTGGGTAGTAAATTAAGCTAGGATTTTGAATAGCTTATGATTGCTTTCTGATTCTGAGTATTATACTACTCGGGGTGAGTTCTTGATTCTATACGACTAGAAAAGAGTATTTTATTTGGTTTGCTGCTCAAGAGGAGGTCAATACAACTCCATTGTTCCTCTCTTAATTTCTTCATTTGAAAATCATGAATGTGCTACTGCTTTCCTGTTAGTTTCTTCGTATATAATGTTTGTTATAGGTCTGTAACTGTTTACTTTGGTTCACCATAACCTGTTGATGATCTTTGATAAGCTATTGTATTTATCTAATATTGATTAAGTGGCTGTGTGACTTTAATGATTACAATCTATGTATTGAATAGCCTATGTGATTAAGCTTCCTAACCTGTCTTAATTCTTTCTCACATTTACCTTGACTTCAGACTTTACTCTAATATTCTGCTATCATCTTCATGCTTATCATGTTGCATTCTTTTGAGTTCGGTTATTCTATACTTAGGTTTGGTGCTATAGTCGTCATGCTCAGCATGACATGTTCTTTGAGTTCTGTCATTCTATATTTAGGGTTCTTATTGCAGTCTTCATGCTTATCATGCTATGTTCTTTGAGTGTTGTCATTCTATACTTGGGTTTGCTGTTAAATGATTCTAGCTAATATATACATGAAGGTATATAGGGTACCCCTGCATCACTTGGTCTGTGTATCCAAAATGCTTTCCTTCCTTTACATAAATGCTTGTTAATCCTTAAGTAGTTTTTTGAGTTATCTCTATGAATTCTTTACATCCATGTCTAATTGTTAGTCATAAACAGTCCTGCTAGGATGAACTCTTCTGTGAACATCAGTGATACTTTGTCATGATCAGCCCATCTCCTATAAGTCAGATTATAGTTGTGCATGCTGTGGTTGAATGCTAACTGTTTCTATAATTCGAATATGGCTCCCCCATGTTTAGTTATTCAGCTTAGTCCTTATAGCTGATTTAAGTCTATTTAGTATGATGTTTCCCATATTCTTAACCCCTAATGATACTGATAATTGGATTATGTAATGTTTGAGACTCATCATATCTTGTGAGATCATAACTTTGATTAAAGTCTCTATATGTGTAGAAGTTGGCTTGAATCTTTGTTTATCCCTCATGATTTCATACTTTGGACCCTGTTTTGAAACTATACTCAGTCTTCCCTTTCTCCTGTCATTCTGGATTGAATTTGGTATAGGAGAAACTTTCTATTGTTACTGATTGAGTGCAATAACTTGCCTATATCATTGTCTAAATCTTTATTGGGAATCTCAAAGGATTTAAGTAGTGTTATTAACCTATGTGTATGGCCATGATAGTGTTCTGGTGTCAAACTTATCTGTGATCGATGTTGAGGCATTAGCATATGTATCCCAAAGTTGTTGTAATTCTAAACAATGTTTTATTTATTTATCTCTGAGATATTTGATTCCAATTGTTTGTTTCTTTAACAAAAATAGTATGACGTTCCTGCCTATTTGTGTATCTGGAATTAGAGTTTCATGTCTGTCTAGTGTGTTAATCAATCACCTAGAGCTGAAAGTATTGTTATAAGAAATGGGAACTGTCTCTATGTGTTTTTCCTAGGTTATTCTGTTAAGCAAAAGTATGCTTCTACGGTAGGAAATGTCATAGTAGTTGGTTTGCATTGAAAGAGCCTCATTGGCATTCAAACTTATAGGGAAGAATGAGTCGTTAGTGGTTAGAGGTATTTGGGAGTAGAATTTAACTCTTGGTTGGGCTGCTCTCCCCGACACAAGCATTGCCCTGGGCCTCGAGACCCTTGGGAACTTTGAAGTGTCGGGGGATTCAAAGGGGGCATCGACCTTGAGTAGAATGCTCTCCTTAGACCTTAATTCATTGAAACTTATTACTCTCTTTAGGTTTGGTGTTTAATGACAACGAAAGGTGTTCAATGTAGACTATTCACTATACACAACCTCCACATTAGCATGACTTCCTTAGTATTTAAATACTGTCAGTTATCTTTTCTTTTATTCTTTGCTTGCGAATTTGATATATATGGATATTTATATAGTATTGTTATGCTAATGACGTTCTCTTATCCTCTTTGAACATGTACAATGATTTGGGCCTGCTGAGTTCTTTAAGAACTCAGGCCCAAGTCCAGCCCTGCTGTGTCTCAGATGGTTCAAAGTTATCTTTCGCTCGCCCTTGTTACTGAGCCTGTCTCTTTGAGGCCAAAACCCCCAGAGTCTCTTCTCTCCCTTCTCTCCATTATTTACTGCAGTTGTTATTATTACAGTTTCACTATGTCGTTACTCTTACTATGTTCATGTTGTTTTATCTCGCATGTATATGACAATTCTATATTGGATTGAATGCTTTATTTTATCTTTTAACTCACATAAAATAACTTAGTCAAGCATTAAAGAGTTTTGGATTAAAAGAGGCATTAGTTAGCAACTAATCCTTCATCCGCAAATCATAAGCTGTCATTAACTTATTATGCTTTACTAACTCTTTTCTTAAAGATTTTTGAAGCCAAAGGGATAACAAAGGTGGCCGTCCCTCTTTCAGAAGGAAAATATCAGAACCGAGTTGCGAGTTTAATTTTTCTATAAGGGAATCAATTATTTTGAAAAGATTAAAGTGTTGTTGCCCCAAAAACAAAGGATTTCAAACAATTTTCTTTTTAAAACCAAGGTACATCTTAGGATCATTTTCATAACACTTTCATCACATTAGAATAATATGAACTTCTATGCTTTAGGAAACAAAGTGTATTAACTTAGCTTCTTTTTAAACACTTTCATGATAAACATTTCGTCCTTCAAAATTCTTTTGAAGTTTAAATATACTAACACTATTTTCCTATAGGCTTTTCTTGAAATCCATCCTCTTTAAACCATACTCTTCCCTTATAGATATTATGCCCAAATATATGGTAAGCTCTTTTGAACACTAGTTAAGTCATAGTACAAACAATTAGTCCTAAATCTAGTCTAAGTCATATGGAGCTACCTTGAGTAGATTTTAAGGGGTGCTTAACATCTTCCCCTTAGAAGATCAAGAACCCTTACCCATAATCTCACCGGTTAACAGACTAATAATGAATATAACCTTTAGTAATTAAATAAGTACCTTAGTACACCTTTAAATATTAGGTAGCAGCTCTCTTTCATCAATAACAGAGAAACAACAAGTTGGATCTTGTTTTGACTAGTGCAAAATAGGGTGCAACAATCGATATTCTATATCATCCGGGAAAGTCTAAAGTTGTGGTGGATGCTCTTAGCCGAAAGTTCATGGGTAGTTTGGCTCACTTTCTAAAGTTGGGGTGATTGTGCAAAATAAGGCTGAATCATCACTCATAGTGGAAGTCAATGTAAAACAATATGACGATCCATTATTGGTGAAGTCGAAGGAGGGAATTCATAGACACAAAACCATAGCTTTTTCTATTGGCTCAAATGATGGTACACTAAGGTACTAAGGGCGATTATGTATTCCAAATGTAGATGGCCTCCGGGAGAGAATCATGATCGAAGCTCATAGTTCTAGGTATTTCGTACACCCTGGCTCTACAAAGATGTACCATGACCCCAAGGAGGTCTACTGGTGGAATGCTATGAAGAGGCATGTACCGGACTTTATGACAAGATGTCCAAATTATCAACAAGTGAAGGCTGAACACCAAAGGCACGGTGGGTTAGCACAGAATATAGAAATTCCAATGTGGGAGAGGATCAATATGGACTTTGTAGTAGGTCTACCTCGCACGTCTCATAAGTTTGACTCTATTAGGGTGATTGTAGACCGACTCACGAAATCAGTCTTGCCTATTAAGGCTACTGACACAGCAGAATAGTATGCTCAATTGTATATAAAGGAAATAGTTAGGTTGCATGGAAATCCAGTCTCTATCATCTCAGATCAAGGGTCACAGTTCACAACCATGCTTTAGAAGAAATTTCAGCAAGGTTTGGGCACTGAGGTGAATCTTAGTACAACCTTCCATCCACAGACCGACAGGAAAGCATAGAGGACTATTCAAACACTTGAGGATATGTTGCGCGCTTGCGTTCTTGACTTCAAGGGTAGCTGGGATGATCATTTGCCATTCATAGAATTTTCTTATAACAACAGCTACCATGCCAACATCAAAATATCATCGTTTGAAGCTTTGTATGGTAGGAGATGTAGATCTCCCATTGGTTGGTTTGAGGTTGGGGAAAGCAGAATTAATAGGCCCAAACTTCGTACATCAGGCTATGGAGAAGGTTAAAATCATTAAGGAACGGTTGAAAACTGCTCAGAGTCACCGAAATGTCCTATTCAGATGTGCGTCATAGAGATTTGGAGTTCAAGGAGGATGATTGGGTGTTCTTTAAGGTTTTCCTATGAAAGGCGTACTGCAATTTGGGAAGAAAGGAAAATTGAGTCCAAGGTATATTAGACCGTACAGAATCATTCAGAGGATTGGATAGGTGGTTTACAGGCTTGAGCTACCTCCAGAGATGTCTTTAGTGCACATGGTGTTTCATGTATCTACGTTGAAGAAGGTGGTTAGAGACATGTCGCTCATTGTTCCGGTAGAGGCTATTGAGGTTAATGAACAATTGACTTATGAGGAGATCCCGGTCGCCATTCTTGATAGGCAAGTTTGAAAGCTTAGGAAAAAAGATATATGTGAAAGTGTTATGGAAAAACCAACAAGTGGAAGAGGCCACCGGGGAGTCTGAGGAAGAGATGAAGAAGAAATACCCTCATTTGTTTGTAGAACTAAGTAGTTGTGTTTTTAAAGAATGATTAAGAGCTTACTTTCTATAAATTATGTTCAACTTGTACAATTTATGTTAAAGATGCTCCTTTTTGGTAATATAATGCTTATGACATTATGGTCGATGTTGTTTTCATATTGTGATACATCGTTGTGATATGGTTATGTTGTTAGGATTGGTTTCTAGGGCTCTCTAACAGGTGGATAGGCCCAATTGCAGGGGAAACTCTGCCAAAATATTCGAAAATTTGGGGAGTTAGCCAAATTTGGAACTCCTGGTGTGTGAATGAAGAGTTAAGTCATATCCGGCCTCTATGGAAGATTCTAACCCTCATTCGAGGACGAATGATCCAAAGCGGGGGAGGATGTAAGGTCTTGTAAAATTGCCTAACGATTTAAGACTTTAAAGTGCACCGATGGTGAATGGAGATGATGTTTTTGGGTGCCAAAGGATACCTATGGATTGGAACTATACAATTTGGTCATGGAGATTTATGAGGGAAGTTATTTGGAGCATGTTAATGAAGTTTAAAAGTGAAAAGGGTTTTGGTTGGATGTCCTAAGTCATGCACCCCTTGACTTTGGAAAAGTATAACTTTCTCACTCTAAAAGTCTTTTCCAATGGATTTTGATTCTATGTGGTTTTAAGACCCTAAATATTTCCTAGAAGTTTAAGGCATTATAGTGTGTCTCGATATCTCCACGTTTAGTTATATGTGCCATGGTGGCTAAGGACGAGGATGTCATTATGTAAACATGGTTTCATACTTATATGAACGTCTCGAAGTCAATTTGGGTCTATATCATAGCAAGGTATCAAATGAGCGTGAGTGGGGAAACAAGAAATAGAAAAGAAGAAAACAAATGGGAGAGTGCCTAGTGTCCGTACAATGGGCGGATTATGGCTTGCCAGCCCTCTTATCAACTTTGAAAACTAGTGAAGTATCAGAAATTAGCGTTGGAGTTTGTTGGTTGGGTGTGGATGGTCGGATATGCATGTCATGTTGGAAGTTATAAACTATTTAATGATGATTGTGGGATGGAGTGTTTGTAAAAATGGTGGTATTTGGATGAACAAACTCCGTGGTTATGAGTTGCTGAGATTTATGCCTACTATGTGATTGATAAAGTGCCTAGATGACCGAAATTGTGGAAATTGCCACTAATATTGGTCACATTGGATGTTTGTATTATAAATTGAAGTTTCTTAGTGTAGTGGATCATTGTAATATCACTAAGGGGCGAATGTGAGGTATGTTGGCTAAACTCTTTCCGTAGAATCGGATTCCTCCAAATTCTCGTAAACTTCAACTATGGTTTGATCAAGTTCCTATTTCTGTCAATACTGTCTGCCTCTATGGTTAGCTGGTCCAAATGCATGTAAGTTGATTCATATTCCGATTGTATAATGCTATGCTCCTCTTTTATGCTTATCCTCATTGTGTTTTGAATTCTTACATGTCTATGAGATGAAGATATAATTTTTGTTCTCAATGTTTCAAATATCCTTAAATGTTTTAAGATGATCGTTGAAAGGAAATGAAAGAACGAAAGTATGAATTGTGAAATGCGGCCGTCGTGCCAAGAATGATGAATTACATATGAGGCCAAGAGTGCCACTGAAAAATGAAAGAAAGTATGAAAGGCTATGAAAACAACATGCTCTTTTCTCTGTGGTAAATGCTTTTGGGAGTATCGTTAGGTCACCGAGGAAGGCTGGGTCATAAACACCCAAGCATGAAACTACACGTGCTGGTGTAGGAATTGGTTGAGGAATAAATTCCCATTATGTTATATTGAGATTATTCCCCTTAATTAGGATGAGTTGAATTGAGAGTTAGCAAATACAACATTATGGTGAGACGGCTTAGCCGATCGATCAGAGATCGAATGCCATGCAGCGCACATGGTGGTATTGTATTTCGATGTCAAGCCTTATACTTTGGGGTAAGATGGCTTATCCAATTGGGCAGAGATCGGACTCGATGCTATAAACATGGTGGTGTATCGGTACCAAAGATCTCCCAACCTAAAATATTGATTATTTCTTGAAGATTTACTTCACTCTTGACTTGGTGTTTTAATATTAGTTGGGTTTCTCATTGATTGCATGCTCCTCTCCTTTTGTGCTGTCACTCAATTCTTTGAGAGGGTGTTTAGCTTTACATACTAGTACTATTCCATGTGTACCAACATCCCTTTTGTCGGGGACGCTGCATCTTTAATGGATGTAGGTTGTTCCACAGCAGGCAACATTGATCAGTTATAGTGGTGCACCTTCTTCTCATCTTACTTGGTGAGCCCCACTTCATATCGGGGTCTTGTGTCTTTTGTTTCTTGTGTATAGTGTTTTGAGGTATAGTCGGGGCCTAGTCGTCGGCACTATCATATTGCTCTTTTGTACTAGTTCGAGGCTCTGTAGACATAGTGTGTGTTGTACTTTTATTTGGGAAAGTCAAACTAGAAATGTTGTATTTGTAACACATGTTTTCACTTCTAAACTACAAATATGTGATGTATTTTGTGAATTGTAAATGGTGTTTCTAAAAGGAATGAAATTGGTGATGCACATGTTACTCTTTCGTTGTCTAACTCGTGATGTTGATCTTCGCATTAGTCATGGGTAAGGTCGGGTTGAAAGCATCAAGTAGGCTTGCTTAACCAGGATATCTCGATTAAGCGCCGGTTGTGCTCCCCAAGGTCGGGGCATGGCACGCTGGTACCAATGTCCAAACTTGCACAAGAAGTGCAGATGTATAGGAGTACAATCGACCCAATGTACTCATTACATGTCGAGCCTAACCCTGCCGAGGTAGTGACGAGACTAAGACAAGACAATTACAATGAACCTGTGTAGTTATAAATCAAGAAGTAATGAAAGAACTTATAGAGTATCAAATATAACAACGGGATAATGACAAGTGAAAGGGATAACAAGTACGCAAGTAAAGCGGCATAAAACGGAAACATAAAGTAAAGTGTCACTGAGTAAGTCTCAACTTGTAGTTTATCAATAACTTTGAACGACCTTTCAAAAGTAAATAACGAAGCCACAAAGCCAAGTCCACATTTCAAATATTAAATTAAAGAGCAATGAAATCAATAAAACTGCATGACATCATCCTTCGTGCTTTTACTCTCATCCTCACATCATAATGTAAAAACAAGCACAAAAATACCCTTCGTGCATATCCTCACATTCACTCAACAAGGGAAACAACATTCGTGCAATAATATCAATATATAGATAAGGCGAAACACCCTTTGTGCACAATCACTCTTCCTCTCAAGCACGGGAACACCCTTTGCGTATTTCACTCTTACTCACAAACACGGCAACACCCTTCGTGCATTTCATTCTTCTTTGCCAAGCATCTCATACAACATAATACCAAGCAACGTCAGAAACAAATTCAACATCAATAGTAGTATTTGAACATAACTCGTCATATGAGAATCTGCAACTATTAGCATCAACAACCAATCAACAATCTCAACAATCAATATCCCAATAAACTCAACATAGGAAATAACATAAATATGAGAAATTAATGAATTGTACAATCTATCTAAAGCATGGACATGCCACAAGTAAGGCTAAATCATTCCCACATGCGTATCCCATCACCAACGCATATACACTCGTCACCTTGCTGACGAGCTCGAAACACACACCTAAATTATGCTAGCTAGTCAAATATAGTATAGTATAATATCGTATCCATATGGATTGGATTTAAACAATATTCTTGTAGTTTCTAGCTTGATTTATATTCAACATGATCAACAATTGAGATGTATATGACTTCTAACTAAAATTAACTACAAATCTAAAGCTATTGACTAATGACAATCGAAACAAAGATAAGCAAGGAAGTTATCAGTGGGAGAAAATAGGGGTTGATAGGATATGTGCAAGATAATTGGTTGATATCTAACTCTAGATAATTCACTTCTAATATTCAAGTGAGTCTCTCTAATTCACTAAATTATTATTTCAAATGTTCAGCAAAAACTCCTCTCTTGATTAAGTCTTAACCTCACAAGATGAACCAATTTAAGCACTTGAAGATATGCAAGAATGCGTAGTGGATTTGTCTTTAGGAGAACCTCTCTCGATTATCCCCCTAACTAGGTTGAATCAATGATTCAACTAGCCTCTTTCGATTACTAAGAAGAATTAATGAACTCAACCAACAATGTAATGCAAAGATATCACAAGTTATATCTCTCTCGATTACATGAACAAGTGAATATAGATGCAACAATTAAATCATCCAAAAATGCTTCAATATATAAAACTAGAGTTATAATCCTCAAACAATCATCAATACACCAAATCCATCAAACCCTAAAGAGAACTACTCCATAGATATGGAGAAATTCATCACAAATAAAATTAAAGTATAGGAAAACATAAATTCAATCCAAACTCGTGTCTTGAGTAAGGAAGGAATTATGAAATCCTTATGCTCGTGTTCTTCCAACTCCTCCTTAGCCTCCTTAGGAAGAATATGTGTCAAAAGTCCAGAAAATAACATTTTTCCATGTATTTATACCAAGTAGGGTCGGGCCCAGACGAAATCACCTTCTCCTTGCCGAAATTGGATTTTCACTCTGTAAATTTTGCACAGGCGCACCGCATGTGGCGACGCGCCATGCGGGGCATTAGTGAGGAAATACAGAGAGTTGGTTCTGACAGGCAGAAGATAAATTGGCAGCCGCAGCATGCCATGCGCCGATGGTTGTGGAATGTTTGCAGAGTATGGATTGAATCTCGAATTTTGCTGTCCAGACTTGGTCCTCGACCCCCGAACATGATCCCGGCTTAATCTCATGGGCTTTTACTCATATTTCAAAGATCCAAATAGCTCGAATTAGCTCCACAATATCTACATCACTCAGAATCACTCCTACAAGGCATAAAACACACAATAAGTGTAAAACACTATCAATTAAAGCTCAAAACAAGTAAAGTGCAGTAAATTAGAGTGCAATAAGCGACTAAAATATGGGATTATTGCCTACCATAAACACCCCACACTTAAACCATTACTCGTCTTCGAGCAATCAAACTACACTTCACAATAGACACGACCTTTTTAAACAACACTCCTAACTCATCACACCAAGAATATTTAAAATAGATTAAGTACAATACCGTAACATTCTAGCCTCAAGATTTGACTCAAAAGCACCACGCATTATTTATAACCCTCTCACTTACTCTAACATAGAGGTCAAGCATTACTTTTCCTTTATGAATCAAGTGTCCTCACACAACAATAGAGAGTAGTTCCACAAACAATAAAAATTAAGAACAATTAGGAACTCAAGATAGAAAGAATGCACTCACTCTCAGAAACAACATTCATATGCCACAAAATACATACCATAGGCTTTCCCCTAGTGTACTACTCTACTAATTGAGCTTATTCAGTGAAGGATCAAGTAGGACTTCATTTGGTTGTAATGTAGGCTGTGGATGCGTAGGATACATTTGGATATATTGACTACACCTCCCTAAGCACTTTAATACATAAAATTAACCATTCAAAACCCCACACTTATGTCAAACCTAAAGTCCATCTTCACATCAATATATATTAATTCCTACTTCTTTAAGCACAATTACATTAAGAGTCACCACTATCAATGAATATATTTTCTTCACCACAATACAACTACTTTTTTTTCAATTCAAGTGGCTCTTACTTTTTCAGTACAGTGCACCTTTATCCTTATTTCATTAGTTCCACTCAAAAGCCAAACCAACCACCCCACACTTTAACTTTTACAAAGTTCATAACAAATTCAAGTGCTCACAAGAGGTACAAGGTTCAGATAGATTGTCAATTCAAACACATGTGTAAGGCTTGTAATGTGGTTGCTAAAGAAACAGGATTACAGGCTCGAAGTGGTTAACTAAGATACATAACAATTAGGCGAGCAAAAGCTTATAAATGGCTCAACAAAGGAATTCCTATATCCCTTGCATGACTGAATAAAACTACCATTTTTCTTTGAAAACACACGGGGCAAGTCTAGACATCAAATGCAATGCACAGAATAGCACAAAACCTCACACACACAAGGCACATAACTCAATCAGGGTTGGACTCATCAAGACACTCTAGTCAAAGCAGTTAAGCAAAGTTAAGATTAAACAATTTAAGGTACTTATACAAGAGTCAGAAACTGAGCCTAAGCATCACAACTAAAGCACTTACTATTCTCAAGGTATAATAAAGTCAAGAGATATTGCCTTCAATTCAAATCACAGCACATGGTTTCCTACTCCTAAAACATTAAAACTACTACTAACTACACCCGGTTCAAACAAAACTCTTGAAAAAGAATCGCGGCATAAATATAAATCAAGGGAGAATTATTACACTACCTACAAAAGAAAATCTTTTTGTCTTTTTTCTTTCGACTTTAACTCCCTCAAGAAACCTGTCGATGATATCCATCATCTGGAAAAATCAAAAATTTTAAAATTTTTATCTTTTTTTTTTCAATTGGTTTCTATCTCAAACTTCTAAAACAACAAAAACTAAAACTAATATACATACATACACATAACATATCCCTCACCCCACACTTTAAGTTGTGGCATGCCCTCATGACACATAATTAAAAAGCATAAGGTAAAGGAAACTTTCCTGGATTTCTTTTTTTTCGAAAACTTATAAACTCCACCCCTAATTCAGAATTCATTCCTCGTTTTCGCTCTTTCGGAATTTTTGTGGAGCTCATTAAGCCCAATTATTTTTAGGATACCTGCAAAACCCGCTCTTTTTGTAATGACCCAACCGATCATTTTGAGCTCAAGCGTGTCGTTCAGCGATTTGAGATCTTGAGCAGCTTCACTTCAGGTATTACGACTTGTACATGTGGTCGGAATTTAATTTCGGGAATTTTGGAGTTGATTTGGATAAGAATTCTAATTTCGGAAGCTTTAAGTTGGAAGAATTTACTAAAGTTTGATTTTTGAGTAAACGACCTCGGAATCAGGATTGGAAGGTTCCAACAGGTTCATATGATGATTTTGGACTTAGGCGTATGTCCGGATCGGGTTTTGGATTACCCGGGATCGTTTCGGCGCCTATTGTTGAAGTTGGCATTTTGAAAGAATTTCATAAATTTGGGTTGAAGTGCATTTCAATGTTATTGATGTCCGTTTGAGATTTCAAGACTGGGAATAGCTCCGTATGGCAATTCTGGTGTTGGGAATGCGTCTGAAAGTGGATACGAAGGTCCGTAGGTCATTTCGGGGTCATTTGACGAAAATTAGAAATTTGAAGGTTTTTGAGAAGTTTGACCGGAAGTGGACTATTGGTATCGGGGTCGGATTCCAATTTCGAGAGTTGGGTATGTCCGTAATGTCGAATGTGACTTGTGTGCAAAATGTTAGGTCAATCGGACGTGATTTGATAGGTTTCGGCATCGATGGTAGAAGTTGAAGTTTCAAAGTTTATTAAGTTTGAATTGGAGGGTGATTCATGTTTTTAACATTGTTTGATATGATTTAATTGCTCGACTAAGTTTGTGATGTGCTTTGAGACGTGTTGGTATATTTGGTTGAGGTCTTGAGGGCCTCGGGTGGATTTCGGGTGGTTAACAGATTGAATTTGGAGTTGAAGAGAGAGCTGAAGCAGCTGGTGTCTAGTGCAATCGCACCTGCGAGCAAGGGGCCGCAGGTGCGAGCCCGCTGGTGCGGCGTTATGGTCGCAGAAGCAGTCCTGGACCACTTCGGCAAGGGCCATAGATGCGGAGTTGGGGGCGCTGATGCGCATCCGTAGGAGCGGTACAGGCTTCGCAAAAGCAGTTTCGCAGAAGAGAGCTGATGATCGCAAAAGCGGACAAGCTGGCTAAGGGGGAAAACTGTATCTGCGAGGTTATTTCCGCAGATGCGGTTGGCTAGCCACAGAAGCGGAAATCGTGGCTGGGCAGAATGTTTTAAAGCTGGGTTTGGGTTTTATTTCACCCACTTCCCACACGGCTTGGGCGATTTTTGGAGCTCTTCAAGAGTGTATTTTTGCCATCCTATGCAAGGTAAGTGATTCCCACCTATTGCAAGTTAAGTACTTGGTTTACATATGGGTTTAGACTTGAAATATGTAGAAATTTGGGGTTTTGGTAGAAAACCTAGAAATTAATATTTTTCGATTTTGACCACGAAATTGGACATGGAATTTGGAATAAATTATATATTTGAGTTCGTGGTGTTATGGGTAATGGTTACTTCGAAAACTTTCGGAATCCAGCCATGTGGGCCCGAGGGTGCTTTTATCGACTTTTCGAGCGGAGTTGGAAATTGTTGAGAATTGATTAATTATGAGTATTAGAGCATACTTTGATTGGGTTGCATCTTATTTGACTAGCTTTGAAGCGACGGGCATCGATTTGAGTTGTTGGAGCGGCTTTGGCGCCGGTTATGGAATTGCAGAGCGAGGTAAGTCTCCTTTCTAACATTGTAAGAGGGAATCAACCCCATAGGTGAATTGATTAAATATGTGCTTCTACTTGCGGGGGGCTACGTACACACGAAGTGGTGAGAGTCCGTACGTAACTACTAGCTATGCCTATGTCCGGGTAGTTTTAGGTTTACATCCTGCCTTATTGATATTATTATTTCATTTGTGGTTATTCTTTGCCTTGAAAAGAAACAAGATTGAGGTTTGCGTATTAATTGTCTTGAGAAGAATTTAAATTGAGGAAATTAAGTTTTCAAAAAGTTTTCATTTGGACTTCGTATTTTCGAAAAGAAATTTAGGAATATTATAATAACTTATTAAATATATATTTGACCGCGTCGCATGTATGATCCGCGAGCGGGGAAAATGATGCATGATTTATTGATAAATTTATATTTGACCGTGTCGCATGTATGATCCGCGAGCGGGGTAATAGATGCATCTATGGTTTGTGCCATTCGACCCTCGGCAGTGCATAATTTCTATCTATATGTTGGATCGGGTTGTACGACCTTGGCATGACTTGCGCATGATTGTATTAATTGCTTTGGGAATTATAATAATTCATACTGCTTCATTGGCCTGAGATATAAATCGTTAAATGATGAAAATGAATTTGGAGAAATTTTTTATTAACAAAATAATTGTTTACTTATTTCATGATATTGGGCTTACAACCGTTCTACGTGATCCATGCCTAATTATATCATTGGTATATTAAATATATCCCATAGTAAGTGTCCGAGTCGACCCCTCGTCACTACTTCTTCGAGGTTAGGCGGGATACTTACTGGGTACGCGTTGATTTATGTACTCATGCTATAGTTGCTGCACATTTGTTTTGTGTAGGTATATATATGTCTAGAGGCCTTGTGGGCGCAGAGGTGCGGTTATTGCGGGGACTTAGGTGAGATGCACTCTCTACTATGATCCGCAACCAGCAGAGTCTCCTTCAGAGTATTTATATTTCTCCTGTCCAAATTTGTATTTCGGACAGATGTTGTATTTCATTTTACTTCCTAGTTGATGCTCATGCACTTGTGACACCGAGTTTTGGGGTGATTATGGGTTGCCCCGTATAGAGATTTGTTGAAAACATTATTAGTTAACTTGTAAATTCCATCTCTTATTATTTAATTGAAGGAAAAATGTGATTTCAAAATATTAAAAAAATGAGAACCAAATTGAGTATTTATTGTTGGCTTGCCTGACAGCGGTGTCCGCCGCCATCACGACCTTTAATGGATTTTGGGTCGTAACAACATGGTATCAGAGCACTAGGTTCACTTAGGTCTCACGAGTCATGAGCGAGTCTAGTAGAGTCTTGCGGATCGGTACAGAGACGTCGGTACTTATCTTCGAGAGGCTACAGGGCTGTTAGGAGCACTTTTTTTCTTGATTCCTCATCGTGCGATTCGATTCCTTTGAGGCTTATGCCTTTATTTCCTTTCTATTCAATCTTACGCGATGTGAAGCGCTTATTATAAATTGGAATCGAGGAATTTTAATAGCACTACTGATGTAGAGCAGGATGTTTCTCCCTGCGTATTCGATTGGGCTGACGTTGTCGCCTTGTGGAAGGATGTTTTGTCATTTCAGGTCAGTAGTTGTATTTCTTATGGTTTTGGGGCTATGCGCCAATTGCTACGACGATTCGTGCGTTCTATCGCACCGTATTTGTGTAATGGAAGGAGGCTTGTCTATGCGTCGAAGTAGTGAATGACTTGGAAAAAGGTATACTCAGTGCATGATTAAGAGATCCAGTATTTTTTTTTCCGGCGAAGGAAAGGCAATCGGACTAGGAATGTTTAGATTTGGGTTGATGGAATAAAGAGATTTGGTATTTTCGAGCGTGGTAGAAATTTCATCAATAATGTGGTGTCGTCGCCCTTGATTGAATGTGTCAAGTTCGCCGATGTTATGGTATTCATCAATTTGCCTTCAGGGCAGGGTATTGTGAAATAGTACCAGGGAAACAACTGTCAGAGATCACAGTGTGCGGTGGTTCAGGATTGAATCGGCGTTCCGGGTGTTGAGGGCTCAAGGAAGATGATCTTCGGGGAGGTTTAAAGTTGGTGGCGATCTATTGGTTCAAGTGCTACCGAGATAGATATTGAATTAAGGCAACAACTGGGCAGCGAGGGATGAGGAAGGACATGTGGGAGGTGTCTCGCGATGGTTAAACTTCTAGAAGGCCAAGTGTGAGAAACATGAGTCAGGTAGTTGCTTAAAGGAGAGGGTTTGACCAAAGTGGGAGGGTGGCAGAGTAGCATATGGATTCTATGGTAGGATGACTATACACCTTGGGAAAAGTTTAGAGTGATTTGGAACTCATGGTGGACAGTGACTGAGTGTTGATACCCAATTTTTTCCTCATATTTTTAAAATATATATATAGTTTCAAAAATAGTATATTTGCATCATCATTTAGTTTATAAACCTATACAAGCATGTTTTCATAATTTTCCATATTCTTTAAAAGCTTTAAATTAATTTCATTCTGCATTTTATTTTATAAATATCCAATAATTATCCTTAGAATTATTCTTTATGATGATTTAATCATCCAAACTTATTGTTAACATTAACATGTATGTTTTATAACATTTTACTCCATTTTTTTTTATAATTACATTTGCATTTTTAAGCTAATTGCACATTTTTGCAATACTAGCCTATATTCATGTATAATTACATTATTTATGCCAAAATAATTTTTTATATTTTTATAATGCCAAGTTATTATTTTCAATCATTTTAGCGCACAAATAATATTTTTATTATTTATTAATTACTTTTATAAATTATAGTTTGATAAATATTGGATATTTAAAAATTAGCCCCAATTTCTAAACATTTTCGGACCAAATAAATGGCCCAAAAATCCCAATACCCTAGCCCAATAACCCCAGCCCAAACCAAATACCCCTTACCCCAAAAACCCAGTCGGTACCCGTTAATTGACCCGTCCCACTTCCTTTTCTTTTAATCTTGGCCGTTGATCTCTCAAGATCAACGACCCTTGTTATTTCTCTCCCTTTTAATTACCCTCCCAGAAACCCTAACCCATAATCCCATAACCCGTCACCCGCCGCCTTTAAAATCTTCTCCTAATCCCACTGAATATGGGATTTGATTATTACTTCTTGCCATATTCGACCCCTTTTTGGTACTGGTTGTTCTCCTATAGTGCTTGCTTAAACATGGCAAACAGATCTCTTCAAAATCGAACCAAAATTGGTTCAAACCCCTGATTTTGAGTATTATTCTGTCTATATTCGTCCTATGGTACTGTGAGTCCGATTATTTGTTTATATTTTGTTAATTTTCACTTTCCCTAAAAACTAGGGTTTACAAATCCCTTAAATTGATTTTTGACTGATTTGCATGCTTATTTACCTTATTAGTTACTTAAATCACTTTGTCTCCCCTGTTTGATGTTCGATTTTACTACTATATAAACCCCTCCCCCATTCCCTTCTAAGAAAAGGACTTCAATCGCTAAAATCACTACTGAAAAATTATGGCTTTACTCTGTGTTCATTCATTCTCTTGTTTTTCGCTCTTGGCCAGCTGAAAGTCAAGGCCACAGGATTTCCTACTTTTTCGACCTTTCTTGGGTGTGAGCATTGCCCTGGGTTCTTTGAAACCCTTAGGAACTTGACGCATCTGGGATTCTGGGTCATATTGTTGTTCTTTTCTTATTTTTTGAGCAATAACTGGTTAGTTTCTCAACTTTCACAATGTTTATTCCATTATGTTCTAATTGGCATATCTATGTTTTCTGAAATTGCATGACTTGATATAATCCCTTGACTCTCTTCATGTATGATTCTGCCTATAGCATGAACTTCTCTAGCATTGTCTCACGCCTAAACTGTTAGTTCTAAAAATGTCTTTGTATCTAACTTAGGAAATTTGGACAGTTTGAAGCATGTTTAGCTTAATGTGTTGAAAATCTGAGTGTTTGCATTGGCTGTGTGTGACCTAATCCTGTTTCCTGCCTGATTCTGAATTTCATAGTGATTAATTTATGTTATTAGTATGCCCTAATCTGTTAAAGCCTCCACTGTAGTTGTAATTTGCTCCTATGACTATCTTTGTCACTCAGCATGTTCTCACTCTACTCAATTCTGTACCCCTAGCAATTAAGTGGAACCTCTCAGAATAGTTTTGCATAAATTATGATTCTGCTTGCCTCATAGTATAAGTTGTACTGTTTAAGCCCTAGTGTTTAGCATAACTTGATCCTTAGGTTTGAACTTGTTGATTTAATAATAACTGTTTGTCTTGCTGGCCTAATGTCTCTTTGCTCATTAACTTTGTTATCCCAGAAGTTTAAGACTCCTTGCCTCTTACAAATATACCCTGTCCTAATGTGTTATGTGACAACTTGCAGCATGAACTAGTTTCTTGAACTCATGCACCCTCCATATTGATATGTCCATTATGTGATCACTGTGTAGTGTTTGACTCCAAAAAATGTAATGCACTTTTCTAAACCTTGTTACTTTGTTACTATTTTCATTGGTTGTTTCCCTGTTCCGACTCTCTAATTCTTGGCCGACTGAAAGCTGAGGCCTCCTAAAACCTCTCTATTAACCTCCCTAATGTGAGCACTGCTCGAGGTCCACTTTGAGACCTTGTTAACTCTGACACACTAGGGCCTAAGGTTCTTGGCCACTTTCTTCTTGACTGCTCAATTTTGTCCCTCTGTATGCCTACTGAATAAGCTAATTGGCTTGTGTAAATGACTATTTTCTGAATCTTTTGATCAACTATGGCTGTTAGGTATCATCCAGGTTCTCTTGTGGCTTCTGGGTTGTGTTGAAACCTGTATGGATACAAAACGGAAAGCCTGGCCGGGATGGGTACACTTTGGGCCTGCCTTAGGCCCACTATAGTTATTTGTATCGTTTTTTTTGTAATTTGATTCATTAATTGGGCCTGTAATAATGTTGTAATAACAATTGGGGTGTTAGTAAAATTGGAAAAATGGGTTTATTCTAATATTTGCATGAACGGGTAGAAATCCTGCCTATAGGTAATTAATTTACTCAACATGTTTTGCTCCTATGTGTTGTTAGATACCATACCTATAAGAAATAAAATGTCAATGACCAATCTTTCAATTTCTATAACTGCAGCATATTCATTAGCTACTATGACTATAGGGCTATGTTAGCTTATGTTCTACAAAATCTGCATTTAGAAATCATGTCTATATGGTTTTAATTGGTTAATTCGTTGTTATACTGCGCACCTAGGAGACATGCCTATAGGAGCTAAATATAAAAAAAATCAATTTCAATCGTTAATCGTTAGAAATCCTGCCTATAGGGTAATACCACTCGCTTTTAAGTGTTAATATTGAACTTTCAACACTGTTTTGTTGCCACTATTAGAAAGCATGCTTATAGGATCAAACTGAGTAATTATGAGAATCTTCAATAGTTATCACTGCCAACTACTGTTTGAATCACCTAGATATCATGTCTATAAGTTTAATCTCTTATAATCTGTAATCAGCAGACAGATTGTGTAGCTTAGAAAATGTATCTAAAATGGCATCTTGCTCTAAAACTGCCTGCATGTTTGAATCCCAAGGTCACATAGAAACCATGTCTATAGGGCTTAATGACTTTAACTTGTCTCAATTCTGAAACTATCAAATGCCTAATTTGTTTGCGCGCATTTGTTGTCGAAGTGTGGAGGCTAACTTGAGCCCTTAATTGCCTTCACATGAAGTCCAACTTGTTTTGTATGTCGCCTAGTTTTATCATTTTGAGCAACCTAAGTTAAGTCTAGAAGCACCCAAAATAGAGGTCCAAACGCCTCTTGGACCATAGGCATGGGACGGGTAGTGCACGCATAAGGCACGACTTAGAATTAACTATTGTGCCTTAGGTAACAACTTAAAGACAGTAATCGGGTAGCAGGAGATGATAGTCTGTACCCGCTGAATAATACGAGTAACACCCCACCTTGAGGGAGTTACGAAGTATTATTTATGTTGCACGGGGTGATCCTTTAGGCCAAAAAACTTAGGACCCCCGTCTTGTCTTTAAACCAATTATATGTGTTTACTCAAGGACTTTCTAATAATGATTTTTTTTCAAACTTCTTGTTTTTCTCTCTGACTATTTGACTAAGTCATATAATTCAAGTTCGACTGGGACCCACAGTTGTGGACCTCGAAGAGTGCTTTACACCTTCTCTTCTAGGTAATTTGAGCCATTACCCGATCTTTGGTGGCGCAAACTTGTTAAACCAGAGTTATTTGCAAAAAGGTGCCCTAACGCACCCTAAACCCCTTAGGTGGCGACTCTCTTTTTTAACACCTTCCTTTAAAAGAGTTCTCACGTGTCGAAGCCCGATTTTGCGAGAAAGAGGGGCGCGACAGCATGGTGACTCTGCTGGGAATATTCTTTTAGGCTCTTACCATAGAGAACTTGGTCTATATGAATTAGTCTTCTCTGATAAGCGTGTCTTTGTTATTTTGCTGTTACATGAATATCCCGCTCTCGTTTCCCTTTTATTGCTACATACACATCCTTTTCCCTATTTGCTCTTTATGTGAATTCATATTAATATGCAAATTTCTGCCTAATTTGGTTACAATATGCGTTTTCCCTTTATTTTCCAGTTATGCTCACTTGCTCCGAATCATTTTTTTAAATTTTGCTACATCATGTCTTTCCCCATCCCTACCCTTTTGTTTGCTTTATTGCAATTCTTTCATATTGCGCGAACTAACTTCTTCCTTGTTTTCCTTTCTTTTTATGTCTTTACGCTCCATTTAATATTGTGTTTATTGTGTTCATCATACAAAATACTTGACAACGTGTTGTTTTATCTTTGAATAAAGCATGCTCCACATCATATTCCACTCGTGCGTAATTAATACCATAGCGGCGCTTGATGAGTATCCGCGCTCTTCCTAAATCATCCTTTTAACTTTGGAAAGGCTTATTTGCGGTAAAACTAGTCGATCAGCGGTGCAATCAACGGTTCCGTGCCTTCCCCTCTCAAGTTGTCCACTTGAAGGTACCGGTCTAGACTCTTCTAGAAACCCCCACTCTAATATTAACTGTGCATGCATCATGTCTAAATCTAGTATGGGTTAGAATGTTGTTCGCGTAATAACTCTCTAAAGCAAGACTTGTCCAAAGCCCATCGAGGTTTCCTTAAATCCAAATGGGTAAAATCATTATATGTGCATTATTTGGAGAAAACGTTCCGATATGCTAATCATTAATGTGTAAATAGTCAAATCCGGAGGGGGAAAGGGCTAACTTTATTTGTTTTGCAGAAATGAGGCACGAAGTCCCCAGGTTTGGCATGGTTCGAAGTACCCCGCCTTTGTTGCTAGATTGGTGGGAAAATCTCTCACCAAGTGACAAAAACCATGTGAAAAGAGTTCTCGGGAATTTACCTTCTTTGTTAGATATTCAGCCGAACAATGTGTTAATTGAGGCTGCCACCATGTTCTGGGATGAGAAGAGGGTCGTCTTCCGTTTTGATGATATAGAAATGACTCCCCTTCTAGAGGAAATAAGAGGCTTCGTTGGGCTCCCATGGGATAGCCCTATCTTGTTGTTACTGGTAAACCGTACTTCTTGAGGTTTCCTAAAAATGATGGGTTTCAGGAAAAATGATGAGTTAGTCCGTCTGAAGATATCTTACATACCATTCGACTTCCTTTACGAGCGTTATGGTCACGACAAGTCATATCGTCTTTACCATGATGAATTTGCCATCTCTTCTTTGGGTTGGACTCACTGCCAGTTTTTGTATTCATTGTCTATTCTCTGGGGATGCTGATATTCCCGATACAAGGAGAAAGGATTCATGCTCACCTAGCTATGGTCACTAAGACCCTAATGGAAGGAATTGACGGGCAAACTTACACTATTGTCCCAATGATCGTGGGTGAGTTGTACCGAGCCTTAGACCGTTGCAAAAAGAGATATAGGCATTTCGAGGGTTACAATCTATTGCTGCAAATTTGGTTGTTGGAACACCTTTGGAGAGGACAATACCATCTAGAATTTCGGCGAAAACCATGGAATGACCACATAGCTTATCACGATCTGAAGAGAATGACTTTTAGTCCAGACAGGTTTGCACAACCGGAAAACGCTGTGAGCTGGGTACATTTCTTTAGCAATTTGACTGATGACAAGGTACATTGGATGTTCGAGTGGTTCCCTAGTAGTGAATTCATCATCAGGTCGAGAGATGTTCCTCATCTAGTGCTAATCGGATTAAGGGAAATCTATCCTTATGCTCCTATCAGAGTCATGAGGCAAGCTGGGAGAAAACAGGTTATACCACGAGTTTCCAAAATGGTTCATTACAAAGCAGACTTCCAAGGGCTCCTATCAGAGTCATGAGGCAAGCTGGGAGAAAACAGGTTATACCACGAGTTTCCAAAATGGTTCATTACAAAGCAGACTTCCAAGGGCTCCTATCAGAGTCATGAGGCAAGCTGGGAGAAAACAGGTTATACCACGAGTTTCCAAAATGGTTCATTACAAAGCAGACTTCCAAGGGCTCCTATCAGAGTCATGAGGCAAGCTGGGAGAAAACAGGTTATACCACGAGTTTCCAAAATGGTTCATTACAAAGCAGACTTCCAAGGGCTCCTATCAGAGTCATGAGGCAAGCTGGGAGAAAACAGGTTATACCACGAGTTTCCAAAATGGTTCATTACAAAGCAGACTTCCAAGGGCTCCTATCAGAGTCATGAGGCAAGCTGGGAGAAAACAGGTTATACCACGAGTTTCCAAAATGGTTCATTACAAAGCAGACTTCCAAGGGCTCCTATCAGAGTCATGAGGCAAGCTGGGAGAAAACAGGTTCGAGGCACAACACATGTGGCATCAAAAGATTATTGTGGAGAAAGATACCATCGAGGCAGACAGGTTTCATGCCGGCCATGTGTACTTCTACCCATCAGGGTTGGTCGATAACATAGCAGGAGAGGTCAAGCCAGGGGTTGATTTGAGAAATAGGGTCATAGACGACGCTGCTGAAGCACAAGTCAAATACAGGAGGTCGCGCAAAAGGGTCTTTGAATCTGAGGCCATGCATTTGGAACATAAAGTGGACATGGAAGCGATAAATGAATGGAGGGGAATCGCTACTAAATCAACAGAAAGGTTGGAGTATTTGGAGCAGGGTTTGATGGAACTTGAGGGAAAGATGAGGAAAAGGGTCTCGAATTATCAGAACGCAGAGGGCAATGAAGGAGGACATCTAGCAAGGGCGTATCGGCTGTTGGACATACGCGACCTGGGGAATCTGATTGACGGGGCTAAAAAGGCCAAGCTTGGAGAAGGTCTCTCTAGGACCGAGTAGATTAGGAATGATGTTTTCTAGATTCGTTTTAGCATTTGATTGTAATAAGTCAAATGCCACTAGTGACTCTTTATAATTATTGTCATTTTAGTAGAGATTTGGTCCATTTATCATATTAATGAAATGATGCAGTTATCGGCATTGAGTTTTCTCCAACTATATGTCACTAGGCCTACCTCGGGCATGATGAGGTCCCCAAATTAGGACGTGAATTTATAATTCCGCAATACGTGTTTAAATATCGTAAATATCCTTTTAATACTCCTTACTGACTTGTTTACCTTTTGCTTTTATTCTTTTCTTTGTTTATTCCCATTCCCTAAGGTTGGTTCGTGCATACTGGAATCATGAGCATATCATACCAGATTTAGAGGTCCTCCGCCTCCTCCTCCTCCAAGTGATCCTAAGAACAAAGGAAAAGCTAAGATGTACGATATAAGTGGTGTCAGGAAAGACAATGCTACGAACATCGAGAATGTCAAAACTTCGGATGGTCTGAGTACTCCGGCGCAGAATGACTTGGTTTTTCCGGTTAGAACAAAAGATATTAGAGTTACAAGAGGAACTTGAGCAGATCCGTAACTTGGCAAACATTTCTGTTACCCTGCATGTTCCCGATATCAACCAACAAAATGCCCAAAACCTAGCACCTCCTCAAAACACACAAAACCAGCACCCATAAAATCCTCCCGCACCTCATCAATATGCCACACCTCCCCAAAATCCTAATCCTCCACCAGTACCAACCCCTCCACAGCATCACCATCATCCAACCCACTATCCACAAACTACCACCTACCATACTCCTTAAAATACACCACAACCTACCCCTGATCCCCAAAACTCAACCAATGATCACCATTACGCCCAAATCCCTAGAGTCCATCAACGTAACCCCATATACGTGGAAACCTTACCCCACACTTCACAACAAACCTTGTATATACCGAAATCCTCCGAGAAGGACCTGCTCATCAAGAACATGGTGGAAGAAGTTAAGAAGCTTACAATTCGAGTTCAAGGTGTTGAAGGTGGTAAAGGCATCGAAGGTTTAAACTATGAGGATTTGTGTATTCAGCCGGACGTAGAACTGCCAGAGGGTTACAAACCTCCTAAGTTCAAAATGTTCGACGGGACAGGTGATCCAAAGGTACATCTGAGGACGTATTGCGATAAGCTCGTAGGGGTTGGTAAAGATGAAAGAATCCGCATGAAGCTATTTATGAGGAGCCTCACTGGAGACACCCTATCCTGGTACATCAGTCAAAATCCAAAGAAATGGGTTAATTGGGTAGGCATGGCATCAGATTTTATGGATCGGTTCAGATTCAATATAGAGAATGCACTAGATGTCTTCTATATCCAGAATCTTAAGAGGAAGCCAACAGAAACGTTCCACGAGTATGCTACTCGGTAGAGATCAGAAGCTACAAAAGTAAGTTCGGCACTGGAAGAAGAGCAAATGAACAAGTTCTTTGTCCGAGCTCAGGATCCGCAGTATTACGAGAGGTTGATGGTTATTGAAAACCATAAGTTTTCTAACATCATCAAATTGGGAGAAAGAATAGAAGAGGGAATAAAAAGCGGAATGGTAACCAATTTCGAGGCACTCCAGGCTACGAATAAAGCCTTGCAGTCGGGCGGTATATCTAAAAAGAATGAAGTAGGGGCAGTGATGGTAACCCAAGGTCCGAAGTCTCCTTTCACATACCAAACACCTCCACCCACATATCAGCCTTCACCTCCTATATATCAACAACTTGCTACCGCCTACCACATTTACAACACTCAGCCAGCATATTACCACTCACCACCAGCCCGCCAAAACTACCAAAAACCCAGGCCAAATTTTGACCGTAGGCCGCCCAGACAATACACTCCTATTGCCGAACCTATTGACCAGTTGTATGAGAGATTGAAAGCTGCCGGTTATGTCACTTCCCATCCCGCTGTCGCCATGGAAAATTCCTCTCAATGGGTTAATCTGAACAGGACATGTGACTACAATTCGGGCATGAAGGGTCACACTATTGGTGAATGCCGCACTCTAAAGGATAAGATCCAGACGTTGATTGATACTAAAGTTATATAGCCAAAGGAGACTGCACCTAATGTCCGCAACAATCCCCTCCCGGATCACAGGGGCGAGGGGGTAAATGTGATAGAAACTAATGAAGAATGGGATCCGGAAGGGTCAATTGGGCTCATTCGAGAAGGGGATGATCCCAAAATGCCTCAAGTTACTCTCACACCAATTGTGATACAAATACAGTCACCGATTGGAGTTGAGGTAGCCGCGCCGACTCCGTTCAAGGTTGAAGTACAATGCCCTCAGCCACGCCAACTCCGTTCAAAGTAGAATTGACCACACAATTCACCGTAACGGTAGCACCCACACCATCCTTTAATTCTAATGTTTTGCCCTGGGACTATACTGCAGAAGCGAGAAGGAAAGGAAAGGAGAAAATGGAAGAAACTGGTATAACACAAGGTATGACCAAAACTGGTAGGGTTTACACGCCCGAGCATTTGGGGGGAACAAGTAAAGAAGCCGCTTCTAGGCAGCCTATCATTGAAACCAGCCCGGATGACCTTTGGAGAAAGGTGCAAGCAAGGGAGTATTCTGTGGTCGATCATTTGAACAAATCCCTGTTCAGATATCCATTCTATCACTACTGCAGAATTCTGAGGCACACAAGAACGCGTTGATGAAAGTGTTGAATGAGGCTTATGTACCCAACAACATTACCAGTGGAGAGATGGACAATATGGTAGGACAAGTATTGTAAAGCCATAAGATCACTTTCCACGAAGATGAATTGCCACCAGAAGGGTTGAGGCATAATAGGGCGTTGCATATCACATTACAGTGTGAAGACAAATTCATTGCCAGGGTCCTGATAGATGGGGGTTCAAGTCTCAACATCTACCCGTTGACTACTTTGAAGAGGTTAGGTAAAGGTTTGCATAAGATACGAGCAAGAACTATGAACGTAAAAGCGTTCGAAGGGTCTTAAAGGGCCAAAATTGGAAAAACCAACCTCTGCTTAAAAATGGGTCCAACTTGGTTTGAAGTTGAATTCCAAGTGCTCGACATATCCGCCTCATACAATCTGCTATTGGGACGACCATGGATATATGTCGCTAGGGCTGTAACGTCTACTCTGCATTAGGCTGTGAAGTTTGAATGGAATCATTAGGAGATGATCATTCATGGAGACAGGAGTAACCCTATTTACACCAACTAGACTTTCCCGGTTGAGGAGAATAGGAGGAATTAATGGGGAGAGACTTACCATCGTATTGAGCGTGTTAACACAATCGAGAAGGACAAATGGTGGAGTAGCAAAATAGAAAGCATATTGGCATGGACAGGGTATGAACCCGGCAAGGGTCTCGGCAAGAATATCCAAGGGATCACCAAATTAATACAGTTAAAACCTCATGGCACGACCTTTGGAATGGGATATAAATACACCTGGCACGAGTATCAGAATTGGTCACCACCATGGCGTGGTCCTTATTACCCCCTCGAGCAGCCGATACCATATTTGAGCCAATCCTTCCATCAGGCTGATATGATGTGGGGATCTGAAGAAGATGAAGCGCTAGCTGGTTTAAGGAATCTATTCTTGGAAGATGAAGACATGGACTGCAGTGTAATAGTTGAGGAGGAGGAGGAAGAAGGCCTCATCATCCAGACAGTGGAGAAGGGAGCTGTTCTCAGGAACTGGACTGCCACACCATCAAGGGCCCGCTGAGTTCCGGGGTATCCTGGATGCTACTGTCATTTATTTTAAAAACAATTCTTATGAGCATTTAAAACATTTTCAGTATTTTGTTTTGAAACATTTGTTTGAACCATTAAAATCGCTTTTGTTTGATTGCTATTTTATTATTTATTACTATTCTCTACATTTTTCTCTCTACAGAAATACTATTTCTTATCGTGATGAACCAACAACTATGACATGTAATGAGACAGCGCAACATAAGGATAGTGACTCGAAAGAAATAGAAGAAGAGGATACAATACCTGAGGAAATTGTTAGAGAAGTTGAAGATTTTGAGAACAAGCCTAAGTCCAACCTGGACGAAACTGAGATAGTCAACTTGGGAGATTTCGAAACAGTCAAAGAAACTCGCATAAGCATTCACCTCTCACCATCAGAGAAAGAAGAATACACTCGTTTCCTGAAAGAATATGAAGACATTTTTGCATGATCTTATGATGATATGAATGGTTTGAGCACGTCAATAGTGCCTCATAAACTACCCACCAACCCAATGTTTCCGCCAGTAAAGCAAAAGCTCAAAAAGTTCAATCCAGATATGAGTTTAAAAATCAAAGAACAAGTCACCAAGCAGATCAAAGCTAAGGTTCTCAAAGTAGTTGAATATCCAACTTGGTTGGCTAACATCGTGCCAGTTCTGAAGAAGGATGGGAAAGTCAGAGTATGCGTCGATTATCGGGACCTAAATAAAGCAAGTCCCAAAGATGAATTCCCGTTACCCAACATACACGTACTGATCGACAACTGCACCAAGCATGAACTCCAATGCTTTATGGATTACTTCGCGGGATATCATCAGATCTGAATGGATGAAGAGGATGCCGAAAAGACAGCTTTTATTACACCGTGGGGGGTGTACTGCTATAAAATGATGTCGTTTGGTCTGAAGAATGATGGGGCCACTTATATGAGGGCCATGACAACTATTTTCCATGACATGACACACAAGGAGATAGAGGTATATGTGGATGATGTCATGGAGTAAAATGAACAAGTTGGTAAAGAAATATCATTTCCGAAGGCACATTTTCCTGATGAAGAAGTATCATTCGTAGGAGAAGATATCGCCGAAGCCTATGACAGATGGAGAATGTTTTTCGATGGAGCCACAAACTTCAAAGGAGTGGGTATTTTTGCCATTTTGGTGTCAGAAACAGGTTAACATTATCCGATATCCGCGAAACTCAGATTTTTGTGTACCAATAATATGGCAGAACATGAGGCTTGCATATTAGGGCTTAATTTGGCCGTTGACATGAATAACCAGGAATTACCGGTAATTGGTGATTCATATCTTCTGGTACATCAGTGCAGGGAGAATGGGCTACAAAGAATACCAAGATATTACCATATCTATATCACGTGCAAGAGATTATGAAGAGGTTCACGAAGATAGAGTTTAGACATGTCCCAAGAATCCAGAATGAGTTCGCAGACGCATTGGCCACTTTGTCCTCCATGATATAGCATCCGGACAAGAATTACATCGACCACATTCTAGTAAGGATTCATAATCAGCCAGCTTACTGCGCTCATGTTGAAGAAGAAGCAGATGGGAATCCATGGTTCCATGATAGCAAGGAGTACTTGGCAAAAGAAGAGCACCCGGAGTATGCAAATCATACTAAAAAACGCACGCTCCGAAGATTGTCCAAATATTTCTTCCAAAGTGGAGGAATTTTGTACAGAAGGACTCCAGACCTAGGTTTATTACGGTGTGTTGAAGCCAAGGAAGCTTCCAAACTGCTCGAAGAGATACACTCTTGAACTTGTGGACCACACATGAATGGTTTTGTTTTAGCCAAGAAGATACTGAGGGCAGGTTGTTTTTGGATGACTATGGAAACAGATTGCATCAGGTATGTCCAAAAACTTCATCAGTACCAAATACACGCAGCTATGATACCAGTGCTTCCAAATAAACTCAATGCAATGAGTGCACCTTGGCCTTTTGCCGCTTGGGAATAGACGTCATTGGACCAATCGAGCCCGCCACTTCAAACGGGCACAGGTTCATTTTAGTTGCCATAGACTACTTCACAAAATGGGTCGAAGCTGCATCCTACAAAGCTGTAACCAAGAAAGTGGTCACAGATTTTGTCAGAGATCGTATTGTTTGCCGATTCGGGGTTCCAAAGTCCATCATCACCGACAATGCCGCCAATCTCAACAGTGACCTAATGAAAGCTATGTGCGAGACCTTCAAAATCAAGCACAAGAATTCCACAGCATACAGGCCTCAAATGAATGGAGTCGTGGAGGCTGCAAACAAGAATATCAAGAAACTACCGAGGAAGATGGTAGACAACCACAAGCAATGGCACGAGAAGTTACCATTTGCCTTATTGGGGTACGATACCATAGTTTGCACATCAACCGGGGCAACTCCCTATTTGCTGGTCTACGGTACGGAATCTGTCATTCCTGCCGAGGTTGAAGTTCCTTCTTTAAGAATTATACAAGAAGTTGAACTCAGTGATGCAGAATGGATAAGAAGCCGCTATGAACAATTAGCTCTCATTGATGGGAAAAGAATGAATGCAGTGTGTCATGGTCAACTCGATCAGAATAGGATGTCCATAGCTTTCAACAAAAGGGTCAAACCTAGATAGTTCACACCGGGGCAGTTAGTAATGAAGCCAGTTGGTAATGAAGCGGATCTTCCCGCATCAAGATGAAGCCAAAGGGAAATTTTCGCCCAATGGGAAAGGGCCCTACATGGTTCATAGAGTACTAATAGGAGGAGCACTCGTACTCATAGAAATGGACGGAGAGGTTTGGCCAAAGCCTATCAATTCAGATGCAGTCAAAAGATATTATGTTTAGAATGTTCCCATTTTTTCATCTGATGTAATTGAACTACGCTCGAACTGATTCCTGTTTAAGAGGGGATACGTAGGCAGCCCTGTGGGTTCGGTCACAATTCAATAAAAATTTCATTTTTCCCACAACCAGAAACTGGGGCAAAATTTTGAGAAGGATCCTCGAAATTTCGGAGCAAGTCCAGCCAACGTCATCATATGCAGAACGGTCAGAGAATTGCCTAAGTAAACTGGGGCAGAATTTTGAGGAGGACCCTCAAAATCCTAAGGAACTCGCAATGTCTCTAAATTGTCACAGTCATTGGTTCATCTAATTTATCCGATATTGCATACTAATGTATTTTAAATAGCTACATTCATCATATGCACACATATTTTCGAAAACTTTATTTTTATAAAACAGCCAGATGCTACCCGTGGTAACTCAAGCAGGACTTCGATACAGATCAAAGCAAAGCAGGTAGGCGGAGGCACGAACCAACCTTCCCCCGTAAAACTCACGATTGTCCTTTGGATGCAGGAACAAGAAATATTCTAAAATTCGGGCATACCTAAGAATCACTGTCTTCATAACGACAAAGCTGCCAAGCGCAAACACATTTCCAACTAAGAAATACTCTACTACTACACATTATATGCTCATTGCATGAGACTAAGCATTTTCCCCATCTTGCATAAGGCTAAGCCCCGCCTCATCAATTGCATAAGGATAAGTACTTCCTTCCCCTGTATGAGATTAACCATTGTCTCTATTTTGCATGAGGCTAAGCCCTGCCTCCTTAATTGCATAAGTCTAAGCATTTCCTTCCCCTGCATGAGACTAAGCACTGTCTCAATTTTGCATGAGGCGAAGCCCTGCCTCCATCTTGCACAAGGCTAAGCACTTCCTTTCCTTGGATGAGACTAAGCATTGTCTCCCATCCTGCATGAGGCTAAGCCCCGCCTTCTCAATTGAATGAGACCAATCATCATCTCCTACTTCGCATGAGGCTAAGCCCCGCCTTCTCAATTGAATGAGACCAATCATCATCTCCTACTTCGCATGAGGCTAAGCCCCGCCTTCTCAATTGCATGAGACCAATCATCGTCTCCCACTTCGCATGAGGCTAAGCATTGCCTCCCTAGTAACATAAGGCTAAGCTCTGACTTTCCTTGCGTAATCCCAAATGCTATGCTACTTGAAATCTAGCACTATGCTCCGCCTCGGGCTAAGCTCTGTCCCCGATCTTACATAAGACTAAGCTACATCATGGTCTAAGGACATCATCCCCATCGTCCAAAGACAACTTTCATGGTCAAAAGAGAATTTGCATCATGTTTAAATTATAACAATATACACCTGCATGAATTGTATTTAGGTTTTGCAGGTAATCTAGGAGGTAACCGTTCTCCCAACGGGAGAAATCTTCGCTCCAGTTTCCGTTCAATATTCACACCCTGTAAGTACCTCAAATACGGTCCAACCACCATCCGTTACCCATTTCCACTTGATGACCGTTCAAATACCCATAACCGTTCCAAGGTACATCCATTAACAATTCTGATATCGTCCTATCCAGAAGAGCTTGTCCGTTCCTATAATAACTCTATCGGCTTATTCCACCGTTGGATCCAGAGCTACACACGACCTGGTTCCTGTAAAACCAGGGATATGTAGGAAACTCAGAAACCAGAGTTCAGCCTCTATTTTATCAAATCACCCCATTCGGTCAAAATCGGTCATTATTTCGTTACCCGACAACTCTTTCATCATTACCGGGTAAAGAGGGACAACTGTTGATGCTCAATTTTTTTTCATATTTTTAAAATATATATAGTTTCAAAAATAGTATATTTGCATCATCATTTAGTTTATAAACCTATACAAGCATTTTTTTCATAATTATCCATAATTTTTAAAAGCTTTAAATTAATTTCTTTCTGCATTTTATTGTATAAATATCCAATAATTATCCTTAAAAAAAATTTTATGATGATTTAATCATCCAAACTTATTGTTTACACCAACATGTATGTTTTATAACATTTTACTCCATTTTGTTTTATAATTACATTTGCATTTATAAGCTAAATAGCCTATATTCATGTATAATTACATTATTTGTGCCAAAATAATTTTTTATATTTTTATAATTTCAAGTTATTATTTTCAATCATTTTTGTGCACAAATAATATTTGTTTTATTTATTAATTACTTTTATAAATTATGTTTTGATAAATATTGGGTATTTAAAAACTAGCCACAATTTCTAAATAATTTCGGACCAAATAAATGGCCCAAAACCCCAATACCCTAGCCCAATAACCCCAGCCCAAACCAATAACTCCTTAACCCAAAAAACCCGGTCGGTACCCGTTAATTGACCCGCCAAACTCCCTATTCTTTTTATCCTGTCCTTGTTATTTCTCTCCCTTTTAATTGCCCTCCTAGAAACCCTAACCCATAATCCCATAACCCGCCGCCCTCATATTCTCTCAACCTCCCCTCCCTCTTTGAATAACTCTAAACCCGCCGCCCTTAAAATCTTCTCCTAATCCCATTGAATATGGGATTTGATTATCACTTCTTGCCATATTAGACCCCTTTTTGGTACTGATTGTTCTCCTATAGTGCTTGCCTAAACATGGCAAGCAGATCTCTTTAAAATCGAACCAAAATAGGTTTAAACCCCTGATTTTGAGTATTATTCTGTCTATATTCGTCCTATGCTACTGTGAGTCTGATTATTTGTTTATATTCTGTTGATTTTCACTTTTCCTAGAAACTAGGGTTTACAGATCCCTTAAATTGATTTTTTAATTGATTTGCACGTTTATTTACCTTATTTGTTGCTTAAATCACTTTCTCTCCCTTGTTTGATGTTTGATTTTACTCCTATATAAACCCCTCCCCCATTCCCTTCTAAGAAAAGGACTTCAATCACTAAAATCACTACTAAAAAATTAGGGTTTTACTCTGTGTTCATTCATTCTTTTGTTTTTGGCTCTTGGCCGGCTGAAAGCCAAGACCACTAGATTTCCTACTTTTTCGACCTTTCTTGATGTGAGCACTGCCCTGGGTTCTTTGAAACCCTTAGGAACTTGACGCATCTGGGATTCTGGGTCATATTGTTGTTCTTTTCTTATTTTTTGAGCAATAACTGGTTAGTTTCTCAACTTTCACAATGTTTATTCCATTATGTTCTAATTGGCATATCTATGTTTTCTGAAATTGCATGACTTGATATAATCCCTTGACTCTCTTCATGTATGATTCTGCCTATAGCATGAACTTCTCTAGCATTGTCTCACGCCTAAACTGTTAGTTCTAAAAATGTCTTTGTATCTAACTTAGGAAATTTGGACAGTTTGAAGCATGTTTAGCTTAATGTGTTGAAAATCTGAGTGTTTGCATTGGCTGTGTGTGACCTAATCCTGTTTCCTGCCTGATTCTGAATTTCATAGTGATTAATTTATGTTATTAGTATGCCCTAATCTGTTAAAGCCTCCACTGTAGTTGTAATTTGCTCCTATGACTATCTTTGTCACTCAGCATGTTCTCACTCTACTCAATTCTGTACCCCTAGCAATTAAGTGGAACCTCTCAGAATAGTTTTGCATAAATTATGATTCTGCTTGCCTCATAGTATAAGTTGTACTGTTTAAGCCCTAGTGTTTAGCATAACTTGATCCTTAGGTTTGAACTTGTTGATTTAATAATAACTGTTTGTCTTGCTGGCCTAATGTCTCTTTGCTCATTAACTTTGTTATCCCAGAAGTTTAAGACTCCTTGCCTCTTACAAATATACCCTGTCCCAATGAGTTATGTGACAACTTGCAGCATGAACTAGTTTCTTGAACTCATGCACCCTCCATATTGATATGTCCATTATGTGATCACTGTGTAGTGTTTGACTCCAAAAAATGTAATGCACTTTTCTAAACCTTGTTACTTTGTTACTATTTTCATTGGTTGTTTCCCTGTTCCGACTCTCTAATTCTTGGCCGACTGAAAGCTGAGGCCTCCTAAAACCTCTCTATTAACCTCCCTAATGTGAGCACTGCT
>AWOL01S0008784.1:42646-57502 GCA_000715115.1 Nicotiana otophora
ATTATTTGACTAATTCATATAATTCACGTTCGGCCGGGACCCACAGTTATGGACCTCAAAGAGTGCCTAACACCTTCTATTCGAGGTAATTTGATCCCTTACCCGATCTTTGGTGACGCAAATAGGTTAAACCAGAGTTATTTGCAAATAGGTGCCCTAACGCACCTCAAACCCATTAGGTAGCGNATGGCCTCCTAAAACCTCTCTATTAACCTCCCTAGTGTGAGCACTGCTCGAGGTCCACTTTGAGACCCTTGTGAACTCTGACACACTAGGGCCTAAGGTTCTTGGCCACTTTCTTCTTGACTGCTCAAATCTGTCCCTCTCTAAGCCTACTGGATAAGCTAATTGGCTTGTGTAAATGATTGTTTTTTGAATCTTTTGATCAACTATGGCTGTTGGGTATCATCCGATTTCTTTTGTTGTTTCTGGGCTGTGTTGAAACCTGTATGGATACATAACGGAAAGTCTGGCTGGGCTGGGTACATTTTGGCCCTGTCTTAGGCCCACTATAGTTATTTGTATCGTTTTGTTTTGTAATTTGATTCATTCATTGGGCCTATAATAATGTTGTAATAACAATTGGGGTGTTAGTAAAATTAGAAAAATGGGTTTATTCTAATATTTGCATGAACGAGTAGAAATCCTTCCTATAGGTGTTTAATTTACTCAACATGTTCTGCTCCTATGTGTTGTTAGATACCATGCCTATAAGAAATAAAGTGTCAATGACCAATCTTTCAATTTACATAAATGCAGCATATTCATTACATACTATGACTATAGGGCTATGTTAGCTTATGTTCTACAAAATCTGCATTTAGAAATCATGCCTATAGGGATTTAATTGGTTAATTCGATGTTATACTTTCCATTTAGGAGACATGCCTATAGGAGCTAAGTAAAAAAAAAAATCAATTTCAATCATTAATCGTTAAAAATCCTGCCTATATGGTAATACCACTCGCTTTTAAGTGTTAATATTGAACTTTCAACACTGTTTTGTTCCAACTATTAGAAAGCATGCCTATAGGGTCAAACTGAGTAATTCTGAGAATCTTTAATAGTTATCACTGCCAACTACTGTGTAAATCACCTAGATATCATGTCCCTATAGGTTTAATCGCTTATAATTTGTAATCAACAGGCAGACTGTGTAGTCGCTTAGAAATTGTATCTAAAATGGCATCTTTCTCTGAAACTGCCTGCACGTTTGAATCCCAAGGTCACATAGAAACCATGTCTATAGGGCTTAATGGCTTTAACTTGTCTCAATTCTGAAACTGTCAAACGCCTAATTTGTTTTCGTGCATTTATTGTCTAAGTGTGGAGGCTAACTTGAGCCCTTTATTGCCTTCACATGAAGTAAAACTTGTTTTGTATGTCGCCTAGTTTTATCATTTTGAGCAACCTAAGTTAAGTCTAGAAGCACCCAAAATAGAGGTCCAAACGCCTCCTGTACCATAGGCATGGGACGGGTAGTGCACGCATAAGGCACGACTTAGAATCAACTAGTGCGCCTTAGGTAAACACTTAAAGATAGTAATCGGGTAGCAGGAGATAATAGTATATGCCCGCTCAATAATACGAGTAACACCCCACCTCGAGAGAGTTACGAAGTATTATTTATGTTGCACGGGGTGATCCTTCAGGCTAGAAAACTTAGGACCCCCCATCTTGTCTTTAAACCAATTATCTGTGTTTACTCAAGTACTTTCTAATAATGATTGTTTTTTCAAACTTCTTGTTTTTCTCTTTGATTATTTGACTAATTCATATAATTCACGTTCGGCCGGGACCCACAGTTGTGGACCTCAAAGAGTGCCTAACACCTTCTATTCGAGGTAATTTGATCCCTTACCCGATCTTTGGTGACGCAGATAGGTTAAACCAGAGTTATTTGCAAATAGGTGCCCTAACGCACCTCAAACCCATTAGGTAGCGACTCTCTCTTTTAACACCTTCCTTTAAAGAGTTATCATGTGTCGAAGCCCGATTTCGCGAGAAAGAGGGGCGCGACACTGAGTCTATGAACTTAATTTGGAATATTGGCTGCTATACGGAAAAGAGTTGCATGATATGAAGAAGGATACAACATGACTTTGGATTGGAATGTATCGTCGCACGTTTAGTTGATGTCGATGGGGAGTGAACGGGCTTGTACGTCTGGTGAATAAGCACGGGCTCAGGATGGTTTATTGGTTTCATGGTAATTGTACTCAGTGCAGCATTGTTGGAAAATGTTTGCGTAGAATTTCCACAGGTGGGATATCTCCTGTGAGTAGGTTAGCGGTTGCGTGGTATTGATAAAGCTTCTACGAAGCATTTTACTAGTTATCCAGTAAGAGGTCGAATATGTGAATATGGCTAGTGATTCAGAATGTTTATGAAATGTTTAACATTAGGATTTCAAGAAAATTTGGCGGGTTGATTGTGCAAGATTATGTCAATAGGAGATAAGGAATCTTGGTGGGTTCTAAGGTTCCCGCATCAAGATGAAGCCAAAGGGAAATTTTCGCCCAATTGGCAAGGGGCCTACATGGTTCATAGAGTACTAACAGGAGGAGCACTAATACTCATAGAAATGGATGGAGAGGTTTGGCCAAAGCCTATCAATTCAAACGCACTCAAAAGATATTATGTTTAGAATGTTCGCATTTCTTCATCTGATGTAATTGAACTACGCTCGACCTGATTCACATTTAAGAGGGGATACATAGGCATCCATGTTGGTTCGGTAACAATTTAATAAAAATTTCATTTTCCACACCACCAGAAACTGGGGCAGAATTTTGAGGAGGACCCTCAAAATTCCGGAGCAAGTCCAGCCAACGTCATCATATGCAGAACGGTCAGAGAATCACCTATGTAAACTGGGGCAGAATTTTGAGGAGGACCCTCAAAATTCTAAGGAAGTCGCAATGTCTCTACAGTGTCACAGTCATTGGTTCATCTAATTTATCCGATATTGCATATTAATGTATTTTAAATAACTACATTCATCATATGCACACATATTTTCGAAAAGTTTATTTTTATGAAACAACCAGATGCTACCCATGGTAACTCAAGCAGGACTTCGATACAGAGCAAAGCAAAGAAGGTAGGCGGAGGCACGAACCAACCTTCCCCTATAAAACTCACGATTGTCCTTTGGATGTAGGAACAAGAAATATTCTCAAATTCGGGGACTCCTCAGAATCACTGTCTTCGTAATGACAAAGCTGCCAATCGCAAACATATTTCCAGCTAAGAAATACTCTGCTACTACATATTATCTATTCATTGCATGAGACTAAGCATTGTCTCCATCTTGCATAAGGCTAAGCCCCGCCTCCTTAATTGTATAAGGTTAAGCACTGCCTTCCCCTGTATGAGATTAAGTATTGTCTCTATTTTGCATGAGGCTTAGCCCTGCCTCCTTAATTACATAAGGCTAAGAACTTCCTTCCCCTGTATAAGACTAAGAATTGTCTCCATTTTGCATGAGGCTAAGTGGTAGAGCCCCACCGTCTATAATTGGATTGGGTAATTATCAACTAGTACAGTTTCTGGTTATCAGTTTATTGATGAGTCTCCATGACTAAGGGAAGAGAACATCAGCGGTAATTTGAGCAAAGGATTTGAGGAGTGTGTGCTATATTTGGCTTTACCGATTCATGTTCAGGTTTGGGGAAGACTCAGAGTCTAGGCTTCATGTGGAAGTGGTGTATAAGGAAAATGATTAGGCCGGGTGCTTCTTTGAAAGGGAGTTCATGTGCTAGTGGTGCCTTGGAGTTTGATTATATTCGGGACCAAGTCAGAGTGGGTGAATCTCAACAATGGTCCTAGCAGGTTCAAAATTTAAGGTGCGGTGCCTAAGGATTTCGAGCCCGTGGTATGGTTAAGTACCGAGTTTGGCAGTGGATTATGGAAAATAAGACTTGGAATGTTCTATGTTATCGTCGGTTTGTGGTGTGGCATTTGAGCAAATGGAGAAAATAATATCGGGTTCATAGAGGAGTTTTCAGAATGGGTGTACCAGTTGAATACGCAAATATGCGCACAAGGAGAGTATGAGATGGCTCGTAGGTTCTGGGGACAATGTGGTCTTGTGAAATGGGGTCGCTTAGGATGAGTGCGGATTAAGTTCATTATATTGATAAAGGATCTGTTGTTATTTCTAAGGAAGATCCAGATTAAATTAGGAGAGAAGTCAGATTCGGTTAGCAATGGTTGAATTGGCATGATGATGGCAATGATCGGCTCCTTCAGCGTGTTGAGTTATACATGTGATTTGTGGCGGTACGTGCGAGGCTTGACGACCTCCGTAATTGATTTTATTTTGGGGCATTCGAGTATTATGGCATGTTATGTGTAGATGGAACCTAGAAGAATTATGATGGTTTAGACCACTAATCGAGGTTTGTATTTTGCTGCGGTTTGAGAATTTAGTTGCGTGTTGCATTGGTTCTTCTGGAATGAGCTAAGTAGAGGGTTTCTATATGATGAAATGTGTACCCTATTGGTGGTTTTGAATTTAGAGGCATGGGAATTGAATGTTGAGGATCAAGGTTACAGTTGATGTCGATGAGAATGTTACGAGCTCGGATGAGCAGGGAAGAATTTAGATGTTTAGCGTAAGCTGGTGCTGTTTTTAGCGTCACCTGAGATCGTTGTCCTCTGTAAGAGGCTTTGTGTACTGAGTTGCGGATTCTTGATTTGCTTTATAGTACTAGATTGGCAGGCAGTATGGAGGTACATATTTATTACCTAATACGGAAGGTTGTGGGGGTGTATCCCACAGGAAGATTGTATAAGTGTGACATGTAGTCACTGGATTGATTAAAGATTTGAAACCAAGTACGAAGATTTTGTACTATCGCTAGTGTGAGACTTTATGCCTGAAGGTTGCTCGGTTTATTTGGTTGTGGAATGTGGAAAGTTTGTTCCGGAATTGACGGTTGTTCTTATGTGTCGTGAATAGGTCGTTGTGGGTCCTTGAGAAGCTTTTTAGCCAAGCATGGTATGATCCGAATCGGTTAAGGTCCGTGGATGGATCTATATGTGAATGTGGGCTATATATCAGGAAGGATGTGCTCATCTCAGCATGACGTTGTCATCGGAAAGGGTCTTCGAGCCTTGGATTTTATTTCTGTCGTCAACTATCCCGTGTAATCTATATTATACCAGGTGGGTTGGGAGGTGGTTTGATTATTCACACTCGTATTGAGATCTTATGTAGTGGTATTAGGTGAGCGGGATGGCTCTCGAGATGTAGATCATATATCGCACCTTAGTCGTGCTTGAGTTTGATAGCGTATGACGCTACCCCATCTCCCGAATTTGTATTATGCACTTGGCGTGCTTATGATTGATATTCGGGCATTTCGTGAGTATAAGCGTTCCGGCTCGATGTGTATTTTATTTAGATTATTATGTATGGATCGGGTGGCACGATGCTACGGATATGTTGTTTGGATCGGGTGGCACGTCGCCACGGGTATCATGGTTGGATCGAGTTGCACACCGCAACGGTATCATGTGTGGATCGGGTTGCACGCCGCAATAGTGTATTATTGAGTACAGCTTCCCATATCTATTATTGCGTGTTTTGCTTCTCATTTTCTTGAGGAAGGTTCATAACATCTTTTCGGTTGTTTAATTAGCTACGTGAGTTGAGTAACTCTTTCCAAAGTTCGTTTTTCCTTATGTACCACATTCGAGTTTATGGATTTTGGCACATGGTGGTATCGTATGAGACCTTTGGTAGTGTTTGTGGTGGCTTATTGCCGGAATGACTTGTACTGGGTGAGACGAGATTTTTGGACCTGGGATCAGTGAGATCAGGTTTATATGAAGCATACTAAAGAGTAAATATTGTTATTCAGTATAGAATGAAGTAAGGTTCTTATAGGGAGGAGAGACTCCATAAATTGTAATTCGGTAGGTGGCTATGAGTTCTACACATCCTCTCGGTCGTGGCAGTATTGCGAGAGTTTAAGCAATGCTTAATTGGTCATGAGGTACACTACGAGCTTCAGTCGGTGGAAATTTTAGCTGATGTGCTTTAGAAATATTGTCTTGGGCAAGTGAGTAACGTGGTGCATGGTAAGAATTCAGTGAGAGTATACAATCATGAATTGGTACATCGTGTGGTGATTGAAACAGTGTTTGTATGTTGGAAGCAGGCCTAGTAGAGAATTTCGGACATTGGAATTTGGCCCTAAGGCTTATTTGCCAAAATAAAGGGGAGGATCTTCAGATTTGCTCGCGCTAATGTACTCAGTTGGGTTGTGGTAGCACGGGCAGGTGCACGAGGTGTTAAACAGTGATTTCAGACAACTCCAGAACAGTTCTTTGCACGTTCGAGGATGAACGTATGTTCAAGTAGGAGAGAATGTAACGACCCAACCGGTCGTTTTGAGCTCTAGTGAGTCGTTCACTGGTTTGAGACCCTGAGCAGCTTCACTTCAGGTATTACGACTTGTACACGTGGTCGGAATTTAATTTCAGGAAGTTTGGAGTTGATTTGGAAGAAAAATTATAAATTGCGGAAGCTTTAAGTTGGAAGAATTGACTAAGATTTTGATTTTTGATTAAACGACCTCGAAATTGGGATTGGAAGGTTCCAATAGCTTCGTATGATGATTTTAGACTTAGGCGTATGTTCGGATCGGGTTTTGGATGACCCGGGAGCGTTTCGGCACCTATTGTTAAAGCTAGCATTTTGAAAGAATTTCATAAATTTGGGTTGAACTGCATTTCAATGTTATCATTGTCCGTTTGGGATTCTGATACTGGGAATAGCTCCTTATGGCAATTCTAATATTGGGAGCGCGTCCAGAAGTGGATTAGGAGGTCCGTAGGTCATATTGGGGTCATTTGGCGAAATTAGAAATTTAAATGTTTTGAAAAGTTTGACCGGAAGTGGATTTTTGGTATCGGGTCGGATTCCAATTCCGGGAGTTGGGGTAGGTCCGTAATGTCGAGTGTGACTTGTGTGCAAAATTTGAGGTCAATCGGACGTGATTTGATATGCTTCGGCATCGATGGTAGAAGTTGAAGTTTCAAAGTTCATTAAGTTTGAATTGGAGGGTGATTCGTGATTTTAACGTTGTTTGATGTGATTTAAAGGCTCTACTAAGTTCATGATATGCTTTGAGACGTGTTGGTATATTTGGTTGAGGTCCCGAGGGCCTCGGGTGGATTCTGGGTGGTTAACGGATCGAATTTGGAGTTGAAGAAAGAGCTGAAGCAGCTTGTGTCTGGTGCAATCTCACCTGCGAGAAAGGGGCCGAATGTGCGTGCCCGCAGGTACGGCATTATGGTCGCAGAAACGGTCCTGGACCACCTGGGCATGGGCTGCAGATGCGGAGTTGGGGGCGCTGATGTGCATCCGCAAGAGCGGTAGAGACTTCGCAGAAGCGAGCCGCTGATCGCAGAAGAGGACAAGCTGGCTAAGGGGGAAAACCGCATCTACGAGGTTATTTCCGCAGATGCGGAGCTGCAGATGCTGTTGACTAGCCGCAGAAGTGAAAATTGTGGCTGGGCAGAATGTTTTAATGCTGGGTTTTGGTTTCATTTCACCCATTTTCCCACACGGCTTGGGCGATTTTTGGAGCTTATCAAGAGTGTATTTTCGCCATCCTATGCAAGGTAAGTGATTCCCACCTAATGCAAGTTAAGTACTTGGTTTACATATGGGTTTAGACTTGAAATTTGTAGAAATATGGAATTTTGGTAGAAAACCTAGAAATTTATATTTTTGGATTTTGACCACGAAATTGGACATGGAATTTGGAATAAATTATATATTTGAGTTTGTGGTATTATGGGTAATGGTTATCTTCGAAAAACTTTCGGAATCCGGGTACGTGGGCCCGAGGGTGCTTTTATCGATTTTTCGAGCGGAGTTGGAAATTGTTGTAAATTGATTAATTATGAGTATTAGAGCATACTTTGATTGGGTTGCATCTTATTTGAAAAGCTTTGGAGCAACGGGCATCGGTTTGAGTTGTTAGAGCGGCTTTGGACCCGGTTATGGAATTGCGGAGCGAGGTAAGTCTCCTTTCTAATATTGTAAGAGGGAATTAATCCCATAGGTGAATTGATTAAATATGTGCTTCTACTTGCGGGGGCTACGTACGCTCGAAGTGGCGAGAGTCCGTACGTAACTACTAGCTATGCCTATGTCCGGGTAGTTTTAGGTTTATATCCTGCCTTGTTGATATTGTTATTTGATTTGTGGTTATTGTTTGCCTCGAAAAGAAACAAGATTGAGGTTTTCGTATTAATTGTCTTGAGAAGAATTTAAATTGAGGAAATTAAGTTTTCAAAAAGTATTCATTTGGACTTTGTATTTTCGAAAAGAAATTTAGGAATATTATAATAACTTAATAAATTTATATTTGACCGCGTCACATGTATGATCCGCGAGCGGGAAAAATGATGCATGATTTATTGATAAATTTATATTTCACTGCGTCGCATGTATGATCCGCGAGCAGGGTAATAGATGCATCTATGGTTCGTGTCGTTCAACCCTCGGCAGTGCACAGTTTATATTTATATATTGGATCGGGCCGTACGACCTCGGCATGACTTGCGCTTAATTGTATTAATTGCTTTAGGAATTATAATAATTGATATTGCTTCTTTGGCCTGAGATATAAATCGTTAAATGATGAAAATGAATTTGGAGAAATTTCTTATTAACAAAAAAGTTGTTTACTTATTTCATGATATTGGGCTTACAGCCGTTCTACGTGATCCATACTTAGTTATATCATTGGTATTTAAATTATAGCCCATAGTATCCGAGTCAACCCCTCTTCACTACTTCTTCGAGGTTAGGCGGGATACTTACTGGGTACGCGTTGATTTACGTACTCATGCTACACTTGCTGCACATTGTTTTGTGCAGGTATATATATGTTTAGAGGCCTTGTGGGCGTAAAGGCGCGGTTATTACGGGGACTTAGGTGAGCTGCACTCTCTACTACGATCCGCAGCCAGCAGAGTCTCCTTCAGAGTATTTATATTTCTCCTGTCCAAATTTTTAGTCCGGACAGATGTTGTATTTCATTTTACTTCCTAGTTGATGCTTATGCACTTGTGACACCGGGTTTTGGGGTGATTATGGGTTGTCCCGTATTGAGATTTGTTGAAAACATTATTAGTTGTCTTGTAAATTCCATCTCTTATTATTTAATTGAGGGAAAAATGTGATTTCAAAATATAAAATAAAAAGAACCAAATTGAGTATTTATTGTTGGCTTGCTTAACAGCGGTATACGGCGCCATCATGACCTTTAAGGGATTTTGGGTCGTGACACTTTTCTTTCTCTCTTGTTGTGAGGCCCCGTAAATATTTTACCTAAAACGCGGGATTTTATGGTGCCGAAGTAGACTATGTGTCGACCAATGTGGAGATTGTTGCTCGCTGCGGTACGGACTCTTTGGATTGACCAGTGCGCTGGGGAGTAAAGGAAAATTTTTGGTAGAAAAAGACATTTCTGCGGCCCACTATGCGGTTGCAAAATCACTCCGCGGGCCGCAGAATGAAGCAGAAAAATGGGCAAAGTTTGGATGATATTGTGCAGTCACTATGCGATCGGAAAACCATTTTGCGGGCCGCACGTTGACTGCAGAACCAACATGAAATTTTCCGGAGGGAGGTTCTATAGGCGCATCAAGTCTGCGGACCGCATAATGGCCGCAGAGTGGGTTAGAGTTACCCAGTTTAGGAGGACCATTTCGCGGCCCATTTTGCAGACCGCAGAAGCATTATGCGGTCGCATATGTGACCGCAGATCTGTGACGGGGCTCCTTTTTTCTAATTTTTTTCTGGAATGTTCTTATTATATTGTGCAATTCTTCGGGAGAGTATTTGAAGTATGAGTATGTATTAAAATGTTGTGACTTCAAGTCAAGTCCAAATGAAAGTAATCAGATCAAATTGTATAAGAGATCATATGTGCCTAAGACCCGAATTTGCTCAAGTATGTGCCTAAAGTCTTAATTTGAAAGGCCTTGTTGTTGATTATCCATGATAATGATTGAAAATGGAATAGTGAGCTTGAATTATGAAGTACGGCCAATGTGCCAAGAATAATATTGCGTTATGGCCAATGATGTCAATAAAATGAATGACATGTAAAAGAATATGAATTGAGTGGTAAATACTTTTAATAACAAATGCTTTGGGAGTATCGATTAGCCACCGAGGAAGGGTAGGTCGGAACAATCTAACTCTGAAACTACACGTGCAAGTGTAGGAATAATTGAGGGGTAAATCCATGCGTTAATGTGATGAGATTGTTTCCCCTTATATGGGATGGGATTCGTGTGTTGAGATGTTTTCCCCTTAAATGGGAAGAGATTATTGCTAGCTAGATGTGATGTAATGTCGACCCACATGGCATTGTGGTGAGATGACTTAGCCAATCAGACTGAGATCGGACGCCATGCCACGCACATAGTGGTATTGTGAGTGTATGTCTTGGGCAGAGGCGGAGCTAGGGATTTAAGTGTGTGGGTTCTAAATTTTAAAATAAAATACTGCTTTCAGTGAGAATCGAATCCCCATCTTTCCCAGCGAACCCACAACCCTTACCGTTGAACCAAAACCCCTTTTATTATTGGTTTTGGCAGTATATATTTATATAGATTTAGTAAATATTTCAATAGAAATACAGGGTTTCGAAAAAAGTCACTGGGTTCTCCCGAACCCGCACCCACTACTGTAGCTCCACCCCTTGTCTCGGGGTGAGACGGCTTAGCCGGTCAGACTGATATCAGACTCCGTGCTAAAATACGATGGTATATCAGTGCTAAAGATCTTCCAACTTAAATTACCGAAACCTACTTGAAATTTACGTTTCCACTAATGTGACACTTTGATACCGTTTGAGTCTCTTATTGTTATCATATTTTATTCTCCATTTTCTGTTGCTCGTTCTATAGAGAGGGTGTTTAGTTTTACATACTAGTACTATTTCATATGTACTAATGTCCCTTTTGCCAGGGGCGCTGTATCTTTAATAGATACAGGTGGTTCCATAGCAGGTGGTATTGATCAGTGTTAGCAGCACACCCTCTCCTCAGCTGATTTGGTAGGCCCCACTTCATTTCGGGGTCCTGTATCTTCTATCCTTTGTACATAGCATTCTGAGGTATAGCCGGGGCGTTGTTGCCGGTACTGTTATAGCACTCTTTTATTCCTGTTAGAGGTTCCCTAGACATAGTGTGGGCTGTGTTTGTTTTGGAAAATTTAAAACTACAAATGTTGTAAATGTATCATCTTTCCCACTTTAACTATGATTGTACAATGTACCATTTTGAATATTTGTTAAGGGCGTAACTAATGAAAATGAAACGGTGTTGTTCACATGACTTCTTACTGACTAATTAGTGAAATGTGTTCGTCTCTTTATTTGTGGGTGAGTTGGGTAGACGACACTGTGCAGGCTTGCTCGACCAGGGTAACTCTGTTGGGCACCGGTCGCGCTCCTTGAGGTCGGGGCGTGATACTTGTCCTCATGTTGAGCAGAGAATTTCTCATTCATGATGATCCTTAACTTGTTTCTGCATTCTTTCACAGGATCAATCCATACATATTCCTGTAAATCCCCAAAAATAAAATCCACATGATCAAGGTTAGAATAAGAAAAGAACGAAGAAAGGGCAAGTGAATATTCCTCTAGTATGTCCAAGACCATTTGTTTCTCATTCTCTTCTAGTAAAGATTGCAAATGTGGAAAGGTGGTGTGATGCCCCAACCTCGGGGAGCGCGACCGGTGCTCAACCGATATAACCCGGGCGAGCAAGCTTGCTAGATGCCTTCTACCCAACCTTGCCCATGAACAAATTAAGAATCAGTACAAGTGATAGACATGAGAAGAGCCAAGTGTTCCACATTCTTTTTCCATTACTAAAGGATATTCATTTATGATTTCCAAAATATTACAAGTTTATAGATATGATGAAAAACATGTTTGCCCAAATACCAACACTTACTAGTTTAATTCCCAATATTATACACCACCCACAACCTGTCTACGGAGCTTCTAATTACAATAGAAGAGTAGTATGGAGGTTCCGACAACAAGACCCCGGCTATGCCTCAAAACATAAAGTATAATGTCAAATGACATGAAGGCCGGAACATAGTAGGGTTCACCAAAATATGCTGAATAGAGAGTATATGCTAACGAGCATCAAAACCGCCGCTGACGAACCACCTGCATTCATTGAAGATCCAACACCCCCAGCAAAAGGGTCATTAGTACATATGGAATAGTACAAGTATGAAAACTAAAACACTTATTCAAGGACATAGAAATACAACATGAATATAATGAATCATGGTAACAATAAAAGGGCTTAAATAGCCGTTAAAGTCAAAGCAGATTTATTAAGAGCTTCCAATAACATTTATAAATTTTTAGTCAGGGATCCTCTGTAACCACCTTTACACAAAGTGGCCATGCCTCCTCACCCAATGTATGCGGGTGGAGGTTCAATCATGATACCATAAACTTTATACAAAGCGTCCTTGCCGCCTCACGCCAATGTATGCGGGTGGATGTGTATCACAATACCCTAATCTCTACATAAAGCGATCATGTTGCCTCACCCTAATATATGCGGGTGGAGGTATATCACAATACCACAATCATTACACAAAGCGGCCATGCCGCCTGATGTTGGGAATATTTTCATATATTTCAATATTAATTTACTCGCATTTGTACCTCTTTGAAGATGCATTTTATATTAAATATGTCAAGATTACTTAAATATTAACACTACATCAATTAATGATATTTTGAATGATTTAGGTGTACTTTGGATTATATAGGATTAATGATATTGAAGTCATATCATTAATGATATTTTGTTGGGCATATGTCACGTTCTTGGGTTGTTGTTCTTTCATGCCTATTATTATTCGGATATTGATTTTAATTTCTTAGTTTATTGTATTAGTTTATTTATTCAATCCTACACTTGATTATTTGATTGTTTGATCACCAATTGAATACTATCTACGAATCTAGAATTGAACTCAAAAGTGGGAATTCTAGATTGCATATAGAATTGAGTAGCGCAAGTTCTTGAACCTGGGCATCGGGGAACAAATTCGCGGTTAGGATAGACATATACCTAATTGCCTTGCTTGGTTGATGTACAAGAATTATAAATGCATTCTTGCTAATTCTAACTCCATAGACATATAGGCGTTAGGTTAGCTTGAATAGGCGAGTAAGAACTCAGCAGATTCTTATGAGCAATATTAACTATGTTAACCAATAAACTAGATAAATTAGTTAGTCAATTCAATTGAAGAATACAATAGGAATGTTAGATATCCCATAACCCTAGATTGTTTTCATCACATTGATAATATAAAAATCTGCTCTTCCTCTGTTTAAAGTTCATTAGTTATTTTCTTTTTAGTTTAATTACTTTAGCATCACTACTTTTGGTTTTAATCCTTATTTAGATAATTAGGATAGTCTAATTTAGTGCTCGTGGGTTCGACATTCGACTTTTAGTCACTTTATTCCTTGACGACCGCGTATACTTGCGTGTGCATTTGGCCGTAACATATTTTTGGCGCCGTTGCCGGGGACTTAGAATTTGCTTATTTTCTAGATTAGACTTTTACTTTTATATTTACAATTTTTTTTCTTTTTGTAAATATTTTTATTTTTATAACAATTTGATCTTTCTTTTAGTGTGTTTCTTGTTCTATCAACATGATATCTGGGGTTGAAATATCCGGAGGTAAGGTTATTGGTGAAGACGCTTGGTTGACGGAAGACTTTTATGGCCCATCTTTTTGGGCTTGTCATGAACTGAATTCTAGGAGGTCTGAATTTGAATTTGGGAGTAAGGGTTGGTATTGGGACGAATATTCTCGATAAAGGGAATATACGAAACGATGTTGTCTTCTAACAACATTGGTGAATGATTGATCTAAGGAGAGCGTTTAACTTGCATATAAAATTGACAATCTTGACTTGGCTGTGCATAACTTGGATGCAGATTTGAGTGCAAAGGTTGATGTGTGTAACGCTCAACAATTTAATAATAAGTTGTGTGAAGCTGAAAAAAATCTTCTAGACCAAATTGAGGAGCTAAAACAAAAATACCAATCATTAGACCATATTTTTCTTGATGATGCCAATATTGAGAAGAGTTCTCTAGAGTCATGTGAGAGAGTAGATAACATTACGTTTGGAGAATTAAGTGTGTGTATACATGGGGATGTAAATAGTAGTACAATTATTGAGTTAGGGTGCATTAGACCTCATTCCAATTATTTTTCCATATTATGTTTAGATAGTAAGATAGTAATCGAGCCATACGAACCTATGGGGGAGTCAAAGAGTGAAGATGAGAGTGCTTATATTCTTGAATTTGTCATGCCAAAAAAAACAAAAATTACATTCATCACCTAAAGGGCGAGAAGTGCAGAGTAAAAAATTTATTACTTGGCATGGTTATCTTTGTAGCTCCACCACTGGAGCAGAGCCGCAGACTGGATGCCATGTTAGGGGTACAATTCATAAGTTCACGGTGGAGAAAAAAGTAATTCACGTAGTGCCGCGACGTTAAATTAGGCGCTTGTTGGGAGACAACCCAGCTTTACTTCTTTCTTTTAGTTTTGATTTGTTTTCTTATTGTATTATTTTTGTAGTGTTGTTTTATTTTGTAGGATTATGAACATAGGAAGAAAAGCCACTGAAAGTGTGCAAAAGCGAGCAAGATGGTTGGAACTAGTGTGAGGTACCCGCACAAAGGACCATCCTTAGGAGAAGTCTGAGTACCCCTTGAGCTGCTAGTGCTTCCGCCTTTGGCCTTTCA
>AWOL01S0008785.1:3171-15511 GCA_000715115.1 Nicotiana otophora
GTCTGTGCCGCAACAACTGGCTGAACTACCCCAACTGGCGGGGATGCTGGAGCCTGATTCTGGGGAGCCATCTGCTCCGGAGTGGGAGTCATGGGAGTTTGTGCTCCTCCCCCAGCCCGTGAGACGGCTGGTGCCACTGGAAATGTACCATTCTGGGCCACACCCTTTATAAGACTCACTAAACAGACTAGAGCATGCTGAAGTACTGGAGTGGCTATGAATCCTTCCGGGACCTGAACTGGTCCAACTGGTACATTCTGAACTGGAACCTCCTCCTGAAGGTCCACCTAAGGTTCTACAACAGGTGCAGCTTCTTGAGCTCTAGACTGAGCTCTACATCTGCCTCAGCCTCTAGCACGACCTCAACCTCGACCTCTACCCCTGGCCATAGTTGCCACCGGGGGCTCTGGTCCCTATTCATCAGTAGAGGTATTGCGTGTTCTCACCATTTGCGAGAGAATAAGAGTAGAATGGTTCAATTATCGATGATAGAATAAAACCGCACAACAGAATAAGAAAGAAGTGATATTGTTTCTAAACTTCATAGCCTCTGAGCGATAAGTACAGACGTCTCCGTACTGATCCTTCAGAATCTACTAAGCTTGCTCGTGACTCGTAAGACCTATGTAACCTAGTGCTCTGATACCAACTGTCACAACCCAAAATTCCCACCTTCGGACCGTGATGGTGCCTAACATTTCACTTGCTAGGCAAGCCAACATTAGAATAACATTATCCATTTTAAAATAATTTTTAAATTTATTAATAATCAAGAAACAAATATAGAAGTAAATTCTGAAATGAAGTGAATAATCCATAAAAACAATGGTGTCTAAATACAATCCCAGAATTGGTGTCACAAGTGCACGAGCTTCTAGAATAATACAAATAAGGGCCTGAATAAAATAAAATTGTTTGGAAATAAACACACAGCTAAAGTAAAGTAGACGGGGACTTCAGAAATGCAGACGCCGTGCAGTTATACCTCAAGTCTTCTTTGAGTAGCTAAAATCCGAGCAAGTCTATGGTACGCCGCTGGGACCAACTCCGAAATCTGTACAAGAAGTGCAGAGTGTAGTATCCGTACAACCAACCCCATGTACTGGTAAGTGCTGAGCCTAACCTCGACGAAGTAGTGACGAGGCTAAGGCGGGTCACTTACATTAACCTGTACGCAATATTAGTAACAACAACAAATAATAGAAATAAATCAGGTAACTCATTTATAATAATTGAAGCCAACTCAACAGTCATAACCAATTATCATTTCCATCATTTTCGGTTCCAGCGTGCAACCCGCTCTCACAATATATTCATATTCAATTCTATTGCGGCGTGCAACCCGCTCCTCCAATATATTCATTTTAATCAAGTCTGTTGCGACGTGCAACCCGATCCCCCAATATATATATATATATATATCGACTTTTAAATAAGTCTGTTGCTGCGTGCAACCCAATCCTTCAATATGGACTTTTAATAAGTCTGTTGCGGCGTGCAACCCGATCCTCAAGTATGGACTTTTAATAAGTCTGTTGTGGCGTGCAACCCGATCCTCCAATATGGACTTTTAATAAGTCTGTTGCGGCGTGCAACCCGATCCTCAAGTATGGACTTTTAATAAGTCTGTTGTGGCGTGCAACCCGATCCTCCAATATGGACTTTTAATAAGTCTGTTGCGGCGTGCAACCCGATCCTCAAGTATGGACTTTTAATAAGTCTGTTGTGGCGTGCAACCCGATCCTCCAATATGGACTTTTAATAAGTCTGTTGCGGCGTGCAACCCGATCCTCAAGTATGGACTTTTAATAAGTCTGTTGTGGCGTGCAACCCGATCCTCCAATATGGACTTTTAATAAGTCTGTTGCGGCGTGCAACCCGATCCTCAAGTATGGACTTTTAATAAGTCTGTTGTGGCGTGCAACCCGATCCTCCAATATGGACTTTTAATAAGTCTGTTGCGGCGTGCAACCCGATCCTCAAGTATGGACTTTTAATAAGTCTGTTGTGGCGTGCAACCCGATCCTCCAATATGGACTTTTAATAAGTCTGTTGCGGCGTGCAACCCGATCCTCCAATATATTCATTTCAATCAATTCTGTTGCGGCGTGCAACCCCCTCCTCCAATATATTCATTTACCAATTCTTATAGAAAAAATTACCCCAATGAATGCAACAACTAATATAAAGTTTTTAAGACAACAACAAAACAATAATTATGAATTAATTATGAAACAAACAATGACAAATAGCAATTTATTTAGGAAATCAGGGAGAAAATAGGCAGTTTAATGTTAAATATGCTAAATGTCAAGTAGCAATTAATACACATAAATCAAATAGCATGTAACAATTATTTCAAGAATTCAAGAATTAATGTTTGTCAAAGAATAGGAAAGAAACAATTATTATAACAATTAATTCATGATTAAAATAATTTATGATTTTTCAAGTAAATATGCAAACAATTAATTTGATGACGTATAGAAACTCGTCACCTTGCCTATACGTCGTTCACATGCATTTCACATAACAAATAGTTTAAGGGTTCTATTCCCTCAAGTTAAGGTTATCCATGACACTTACCTCGCTTTGTAAATTCCAATCAATTACTCGACCACAACTTTTCCTTTTAAACTTGTCTCCAAAAGCTTCAAATCTATTTACAAACAATTCGATATACTCAATACGAATCATATGAATTAATTTCATATAAATTTACTAATTTTCCGGATAAAATCAGAAATTCTTTTAAATATTCGACAGTGGGACCCACGTCTCAAATCCCAGAAAAACTCGCGAAATCCGAACATCCGTTCCGCTACGAGTTCAACCATACAACAATTATCCAATTCCGATGTCAAATGGACCTTCAAATCTTAAATTTTCGTTTTTGGAAGATTTTGTAAAAATCTGAATTTTCTTCATAAATTCACGGATTCATGATGTAAATGAGTATGGAATCATGAAATATAATCAATATAGGATAAGGAACACTTACCCCAATATTTTCCCGTGAAAATCGCCCAATATTCGCCTTACCCGAGCTCAAAAATGGAAAAGGGTTGAAAATGGTACGAATCCCATTTTCCAGAACTTACGTTCTGTTTGCCCAAATTTTACCCTACGCGATCGCGTACAATGCTTCGCAATCGCGAAGCACATTTTTGGCTGCCCAGTTTTTCTTAATCGCGATCGCATGAATAGCCTCGTGATCGCGAAGCTCTACTTTGCTGCCCCAGAAATTTACTCTACGCGAACGCGTAGAATGCCACGCGAACGCGATGTGTTGACTCACAGACTTACGCGATCGTGAATGACCTCATGCGATTGCGATAAGTAAGCGTGTGGCTCAGCTTTAGCCTCTTTAACTCTACACGAATGCGACCTAGTCCACGCGTTCGCGAAACACCACTTCACACCCCTACGCGATCGCATCCTCAAATTCGCGAACGCGAAGAGCAACTTTGGCTGACCTCCCAGTTTGCCTGATGTGATCGCGAACAACTTTACGCGATGAGTAAAAATTCTGCAACAGAACACCAGAAATCTGCCATCTTTCTTAAGTCTAAAATGGCCCGTTGAGTATCCGAAACTCACCCGAGCCCTCGAGGCTCCAAATCAAACATGCCCACAAGTCAGCACGATTAAATCACTAAAATAACAGCTAGAACTACGAATTGAACCCCAAATCGAATGAAATTTTCAAGAAAACTTTAAAACTTATATTTTCACAACCAGATGTCCGAATCACGTCAAATAAACTCCGATTCTCACCAAATTCAGCAGACAAGTCATAAATATTATAGTGGACCCATACCGGGCTTCGGAACCAAAATACGGACCAGGTGTTAATAAATCCAACATCATTAACTTCTTAAAAATCATTAAGGTTTTAAACTTTTAAATTTTTCATCAAAATTCCATATCTCGGGCTACGAACCTCAGAATTCGATTCCGGGCATATGCCCAAGTCCCAAATCATGAAACAAACCTACCGAAACTGTCAAAATACTGATCCGAGTTCATTTGCTAAAAATATTTACCAAAGTCAACTCAGTTGAGTTTTAAAGCTCTATTTCACATTTTAATCCATTTTTCACATAAAAACGTTCCGAAAAATTGTACGAACTGCGCACACAAGTATAGGAATGATAAATAGTGCTTTGTGAGGTCTTAGAACACAAAATTACTTATTTAATTTAAAGATGACATTTTGGGTCATCACAGGAATGCCCATCCCGTTGATGTATCTTATATAGTAGACTAGAGGCCGCTGTGCCAGATGATGTCATACAGGTATGCTTTTGATTTGTTACAGAGGGGCACCATTCATATTTTGATTCGGTTCTGCTTATCGGGGCGATTTCCCTACTTGTTGTCCCACCTATGGGTGAGTTTATGACTTAACATTATGTTTATATGTTTGCCCTGTTGGGAGATTCTATGAGTGATATCCGTGTCTATTGTCGTTTTAATTCATTATTGAAAGTTACGAGACTAGAAGTTAATTCATGTTGTCCATTATTATAGATTTGATGTGATTCCTAAGTAATTGATTACGATTTGTGATTTGATACTCTACCGGGGTAAGAGTTCAGTAAGTGTTGTGATTTTATTGGAAGAACTGAGTTAGTGGATGAATTCAATTGGTATGATGTGTATTCAGCTTGTGATTCAGAGTTGAGGGTGAGACCCTCGCGATTCCATGTGTTTTGATATGTTTGAGTCGGGCTGCGTGCCGCGGTGGAAGGTTATACTTGGATGAGATCCTTATGATTTGTTCATGTACTTTGATTTTTCCTTTTAAATTAATTTGTAGTATGGTACTGTTAGAGAGTTGTGCATGTCGGGCTTGTTTGATATTTCTCTTATGTGTCTCTCTTTATATATTTGGCCATTTTTGTTATGTGCTTCTTGAGTTTTATCTTGCGGGGTGTGTGCCCGGTGGTGTCAGTTGTGACTTGTTGATCCGGGTGTATGGTTATGAGGTCTTCGTATTTCTTGCATTGTTGTCGGTGTTGTGGAGGTTTGAAACCAGGTTCTAACGGATATAAGGCTAATTGCTGGTGCTGGTTTTGATTACGGACATTTATTGTGATCAGAAATGTTATCATGGGCCTATGTGTGGTGTGTCATGCTGAGTGGTCGTACCTTGTGGGTGTAGGCATGAGTTTTTCCAGTTGGTTGAGACTGATACTGGTTATAGATTTAGAATCGGGTCTTTTGAAGATAGATGGAAGGTGAGAATTTTGACTCTAAGGCTTATCGATGTTGATTGAAAGGATAAATTACAGTTGGGATGGTGTCGTCAGGCTAATGTGGATTGGGGTGACATAGGGTCCCCCGCGGGTGTATGTTGAATTTTTTCCTTGAGTGATTTGATGACTTCGAGGCGATTCTTGGCATGTTCGAGGATGAACGTTTGTTTAAGAGGGGAAGGATGTAACGACCTGACCGATCGTTTTGAGAATTTAAGTCCCGTTCGGCGGCATAAGACCATGAGTAGCTTCGTATTATGTGTATTGACTTGCGTGTGTGGTTGAATTCAGTTACCGGATGATTCAGAGTGATTTGGGACACTTAGTCCCTAAAATAAAAGTTTAAGTCTTAGAATTTTGACCGTAGTAGGAACTGTGTGAAGACGACTCTGGAATGGAGTTTCGTTGGTTCTGTTAGCTCCGTTGAGTGATTTTGGACTTAGGAGCGTGTCCGGACTGTGAATTTGAGCTTCGTAGCTTATTTAGGCTTGAAATGGCGAAAGTGAAATTTTTAGAGATTTGGACCGGTAGTGAAAATTTTAATATCGGGGTCGGGCTTTGATTCTGGAAATTGGAGTAGGTCCGTAATGTCAATTATGACTTGTGTGAAAAATTTGGGGTCATTCGGACGTGATTTGATAGGTTTCAGCATCGGTTGTGGAAATTTGAAGTTTCAAGTTCTTTAAGTTTGAATTTGGAGGGTGATCCGTGATTTTAGCGTCATTTGATGTGATTTGAGACCTCGAGCGAGTCCGTGTTAGGTTATGGAACTTGGTTGTATGCTTGGACAGGGTCCCGGGGGCCCGAGGTTTGTTGCGAACGAGTTTCAGATGGTTTTTTGTGGTTGTGAAGAGGTCTGCGTTCTGGTGTAATCGCACCCGTGGACCTTGGGCGCATGTGCGATGGTCGCAGGTGCGAAGATGGAGATGCAGGTGCGAGAAGAGCTGGACTTGGCAGTCTCCGCAGGTGCGGAGAATTTGTGCACATCAGCGGCTTCGCGGAAGCAGATTCTGGGACACATAAGCGAGAGGAAGCGCATGTGTGGTTGGACATGCGCACTTGCGGTTGCGCAGATGTGGCTAATTATGTCGCAGGTGCGGTCACGCTTGGGCAGAAAAGAGAAATTCGAGGGTTTGATTTCATTCTTCGTTTTTTGACTTGAGAGCTCGAAATTTGGCGATTTTTCAACGGGATTTTCAGAGGAAGCTTTGGGGTAATGATTCCTAACTCGTTTTTGGTTGTATTTCATTAATCTATAGTTATTTTCTCTATTTAATTCCGGATTTGGATTGAAAAGTTGGGAAAATGGGGGAAAGTTCTTCAATCAATTTTTTGATTTTTGATTGGGATTTAGACATCAGATTTGGATAATTTTGGTACAAGTGAACTCGTGAGTGAATGGGTGTTCGTATTTTGTGACTTTTACCCGATTTTGAGACGTGGGCCCGGGTCGACCTTTTAGGGCGGATTTCGGGATTTTTGTTAAAGTATTGATTTCATTAATTAGATGAGTCTATTATGGTATTATTCATGATATGCAATTGTGTTTGGCTAGATTTGGGCCATTCGAAGTCGGATAATCGAGAAAAGGGCATTCTTACGGACTGATCAAGCTTGGTTCGAGGTAAGTATCTTGCCTAACCTTGTGTGGGGGGTTTTCCCTTAGGATTTGATTCTTCTATGTTGATTGTAGTCCATGTACGTGAGGTGACGAGTACGTGCTCGGACTTATTTATGGAAAGTTGGCCTTTTAGGATTCTTAGGTCCTTATATTCACTGAGTATGAAGTTGTTCTCGATATGATTAAGTTCCTATTTACTAGTTTCACCTCTACATGCTTTAATTAGAATTAATTGCTTCAGGATTCACTCTTATTGCCTATTTGACTCTTATTTGACTTAACTGAAGATTTTACCTCCTCTATTATCATGCTATCTTTTCATAGCTGCTTATCTTTATTTGGAATTATTATTATCTAATCCTATAATTGTTCAGTCTTAATTGAGGCTATGATTATCTTTCCGCTACTTATCCTTAATTGAATTGTTGAATATCCTTCGTAATTCCTCAACCTTAAGAGAAGTTTTAGATATCCTATATCTTAGTCGACTTGTTTTATTTGGAATTATTTGACTAGTGTTAGATTCCCTGTTGTTGAAATGTATATTGTGGGATCGTTTCTACATATTAGTTTTCCCTTGTTGAGCTGTTCTCTTTACGACTAGTATTCTTTACTATGGTTATTCTTTGTGAATTGGTTCTACCGTTTCTTTGTGATTTAAAGTTCTTGAGTTGATTTACTTGTCGTATTTTGTATTATTTTCATTGTTATTGTTGTAATTGTTGTGGTAATGCACGAGGTTTCTGCCGTGTGGTTGTTATTATTGTGATGCACGAGGTTTCTGCCGTGTGGTTGTTATTATTGTGATGCACGAGGTTTCTGCCGTGCGGTTGTTATGGGGTTGCACGAGGTTTCTACCATGCTATTGTTACTATTGATATTTGCACATGCGACGTGACAAGGCGGGATATATATATATGGGGGTTGGACGTGTGGCGAGACAAGGTGGGAACATTATTATGCACGTGTGGCGAGACAAGGCAGGCACTTACTTTATTATTGCACACGTGGCGAGATAAGGTGGGCTATGTCAGGGATTGATTTGTGATGATTTGTGGCCTTGGGGCATTCTTGTTGTTGATATTTGTGTAGTGGTATACGTACCTATTTGGGCTTTATCTTGTGAAAGCTGTGAGAAAATATTCTACGTGCTATCCGTTCTTTGTCTTTTATGATTATTTGCTGATATGGATTATGTTAGGACAGTTGCACAAGCATACACGTAGTTAAGCACTCTTATCGGATAAGAGGTGTTCTTGATATTGTTGAGCATAGATGCTCACCCTTTTTTACTTGCCTTCTACATGAGAATGGCTCTATTGGCACGTGAGTCGTCAGTGCGGTTATGAGGTGTTATGATGGCACATGATGCGAAGTGTTAGGGTTCAGGTTTTGAGACCCGTGAGTTGTGATTTGTCCGAGGTTCGGTACCTCGTGGAGTTTGTTGACTAAAACCTGATGTGAAAGAGGTTGTAGTTGCTGATTTATTACTTGTCCTTGTTGTATTTGTGATTCCGGATTTTGGTTGTGTTCCATTCATTTTTCTGTGTCATTTTCATGGTATTCCGCTGATACTTGTTGTTTCCTTTCTTATTGAAATTTATGTATTGTGAGCCATATTGCATAGTCTTTATGTAGATATCGTATTTCTGTTGTTTCTATACTTATACTTGTTCAGTTTATTAGACCAGTGGGTATCTTGAATGTTCATCGTCACTACTCCACCGAGGTTAGTCTTGATACTTACTGGGCACTGCTGTGGTATGTCCATTCTATACTTATGCACATTTTTGTGCAGATCCAGGCATTTGTTCGTTAGTAGCTACGCGGGTCGTTGCTTTGGAGATTCAAGGTAAACCTGCTACTGTGTTCGCAGGCTTCAGAGTCACCTTCAAGTTTTCGTTTTGCAGTGTTTATTCTTATTTCTGGACAATTGTTGTAATGACCCAACCAGTCATTTTAACTTTTAGAACCTCGTTCCCTAAAATAAAACTTCTCGTATGTGCTTTTAATGATTTATGACTTGCGGGGATGGTTGGTTCGGGATTTGAAAGTGTTTGGGTTGAAATCGGAACACTTGGTTCCTTAAGTTGGCTTTAAGAGGCCAAGTTTGACTTTGGTCAACATTTTTGAAAAAACGACCCCTGAATAGAATTTGACAATTCCAACAGCTCCGTATGGTGATTTTGGACTTAGGAGCGTGTTCGGAATTTTATTTGGAAGTCCGTAGTTAAATTAGGCTTGAAATGGCTAAAATATGAATTTAAGTTTGTAAGTTTGACCGGGGAGCTGACTTTTTGATATCGAGGTCAGAATCCAGTTCCGAAAATTTACATAGCTCCGTTATGTCATTTATGACTTGTGTGCAAAAATTTGAGGTCATTCAGACTTGAATTGATAGGTTTCGGTACATAATGTAGAAGTTGGAAATCTTAAGTTTCATTAAGCTTGAATTGGGGTATGATTTGTGGTTTTAGCCTTGTTTGGTGTGATTTGAGGGTTCGACTAAGTTCGTATGATGTTTTGGGACTTATTGGTATAATTGGTCGAGGTCCCGAGGGGCTCGGGTGAGTTTTGAACGACTAACGGATCACTTTTGGCATTTAGAACACTACTGATAACTGCTGGTATTTTCTTCTGATTTCCTTATACGCGATCGCGTAAGTTGGTCTGCGTTCGCGTAGACTAATTTAGGCAGAGGTGGATTTGTTCTATGCGATCACGTAGGGTTAATTTGGGCAGCTGGGAATTTGTTCACTACGATCGCGTGGATATGTCCGTGAACGCGTAGGATTGGCCAGTGTGTGTATCGCGACCGCGTGTCATTGTTTGTGATCACGTATGGGAAATTTGAGAGGAAGCTGGGCCACGTGTTGTGCTACGCGATCGTGTGAAGAGGGATGCGATCGCGTAGAGTCGGAACCTGGTGCATCACGATCGCGTGGAACTTAATGCGATCGCGTAGGGTTAATGTTTGTGCAGAAAAATAAATTTGTGCTATGCGATCGCGTGAGGAAGTTCGCGATCGCGTAGAAGAAATCACTGGGCAGAGAGTTTAAGTTCTGAAAATGGTTCCATTTTCCATTTTTAACGATTTGAAACTCGGATTTAGGCAATGTTTGGGAGCTTTTCAGAGAAAACAATAGGGTAAGTGTTCTTAACTCAATATTGGTTAAATTACCCGAATCCATCACTATTTTTATCATTTAATTGGTGAATTGAGTTGGAAAAGTTTGAAAACCCTCTTGGATAGATTTGAGGATTTGAGGGCCGAATTATTATCGGAATTTAGTGATTTTGGTATGGGTAGACTCGTGGTTGAGCAGGCGTTCATATTTCGTAACTTTCGCCGGATTCCGAGACGTGGGCCCCACGGACGATTTTTTTATTAATTGCTGAATTTTTATTGAAAATGTAGTATTTTCTTGTAGAATTGATTCCAATAATTTTTAGTGATTGTATCGAATTATTTTGGCTAGATTCGAGCCAGATAGAGTTGGATAATCGTGGAAAAAGCATTCTAGTGGATTAAATTGGAGCAAGACGAGGTAAGTCTCTTGTCTAATATTGTGAGGGGGAAATTTCCTCATAAGTGATTAAAAATTAAATAATTATTACTAATTGTGGAGGCTACGTACACACGAGGTGGCGAGAGTCCGTGCATAGCAACTATTAATGCTAAAGTCCGGGTAGTTTGGGACTCGAAGCATGAATTACTTGTGTAAATTGTATTCTTTGTTTAATTAATATTATTTGGTGTATATATATATATATGAATTATTAGATAAAAATATTAAAGGATGGAAATCTCATATACTTGATTTTCTGTTTAAGTTAATTAATTGTTAAGAGAAATTGTTCTTCCTCCTGAATATATCATATAATAAAGATACTCTCATTCCAGAGATACATAAAAGAATGTCCTCCTTTCTTATGGAGCGGGCCGAACGCCTCAGCAGGATAAATTTATCTATGGATCATGCTGCACGTCCCTCGGCAGTGCACACGATACTTTGGATTGGGCCGTACGCCCTCGGCAGAAATCGTGCTTAATAATAATAATCACACGATAGCTTAATAGCTTATTTCAGCTTGCGAAGCTAATTGATAAATTGGAAAATCTTGGAATTTAATGAATTATTATGCCTGCTTGTTAAGGAATTAATTGTTATTCCTGTAAATGAGATTAATTGATAAATTGGAAATTATTTGAATTGAAGGAATTTAATTAATATATTGTGAATTGTTGCATTTGAAGGAATTTGATTATTTCTGCTGGTTAAATAAATTATTGTAAATTCTGTGAATCATGCTGATTTAGATATTCTAGTTGTATTTCAATTATTATTATTGACCATAGTGAGTGTCAAAGTCGGCCATCTTGTCTCTACCACTTCGAGATTAGGCTTGATACTTACTGGGTACACATTGCTTACATACTCATACTACACTTGCTGCACTCTTTGTGCAGGACCTGAGGCAAGTACTAGTGGGACCTATCGTCTTACACTCACGTTATCCAGGGGCATAGTGGTGAGCTGACTTTCTGAGCAGTTCTGCAGCTACTAGTGTCTCTCCTTGTACTTTTCATTTTGTCTATTTTTATTTCAGACAATATTAGAAGTTTTGTATAATCTACTAGATGCTCATACACTTGTGACACCAGATCTTGGCACACACATTGGTAGAATTTGGTATTATATTTTTCTTGGATTTAAATTTTATCGATATATGTTTAATTTATTAGTTGGTTTGCCTAGCTATAGTGTTGGACGCCATCACGACCTATAGGTGGAACTGGGTTGTGACAACATGGTATCAGAGCACTAGGTTCACGTAGGTCTCACAAGTTATGAGCAGGTGTAATAGAGTCTTGCGGATTGGTACAGAGATGTCTGTACGTATCTTCGAGAGACTATAGGGTGTTAGGAAACTACCTTTCTTCATATCTCATCGTGCAATTAATGTAGTAATAAATATCCTTCTCTTATTCTCTCACATATGGTGAGAACGCGCTCGAATGATGTTCCAGACCAGGGAAGAGCTACTCCCCCAGTTACTAGAGGCCGAGGGAGGGCTCCAGCCCGTGGTAGAGGGCGAGGACGTCCCAGGACTGTTCCAGTTATGCCGCCAGTGGGTCCAACAGAGAACCCCATTATTGAGGAACAGGATAAGGTACCTGTGGCAGAGCCAGCTCCGGTGGATTTCATATCTGCACTGGGATTTCAGGATGTCATGGGTCATATGCTGCGGTTCATGGACAATATCACTCAGGCCGGTTTATTTCCGGCAGACCCAACCACATCTCAGGCGGGCGGTGGAGCACAGACCCCTACCGCACAGGCTCATGGATAGGCAGCTGCTGTATATCAGACCCAGGGTGCACTACCCGTGGGTGGAGTCCAGCTAGTGGCAACAACTATACTTGAGCCCAGGCCAGCAGTAGCCGCCGATCCTC
>AWOL01S0008788.1:0-19717 GCA_000715115.1 Nicotiana otophora
TTTGAATCAAGGAAAACTAGAAAAACAACCTTATTAGGGTATACATCATCTTGCTAAAAAATCCAAGATCCCATCTACAAGGAACTCGTTCCGATATCTGCCTGGCTAGTAATAAGCTGGTAAAACAAAAGAAGGCTCATTCAAAATAAAATTTAAGATGGTAGTGACAAGCGATTGAATGTAAGCTTAACAGTCACTTACCCTATTTCTCAGCTCCATTCCATCAGGAATAACTATTTTCATGCCTGGTCTTGCAGCAATACTGACTTTCCCCTAAAATTTCAAAAATAAAAAGGATCAGGAAGTATTAGAAAGCATTTAAAAGAAAACACACGCCTGATAGTTGTTGAGATATATTCAGGTAAAAGATTCCTGAATAGATTGCTTACAAACAAAAGTTGAATCAAAGTAGAATGTCAACACGACAAAGGCATTTATTCCAAAAAAAAAAAGACAGGTCTCACAAAAAAGAACAAAAGTAAGAACAACAAAAAATAACAAAAAGTAAGACAGGTATAATCCTGATGAGATTAATGCTTGCACATTTCTTACCTTGAGAGTCATGTCAGTTCCAAACCAAACATCCCCATTCACCTTCAAGCTATCAAGTTCTATAATGCTTGGGATCGACTTGAAACGACTATGAAAATCATTAACCTGATCAACAATTTATGTATGTTAAATATATGAAATAAATTGATAAAAGAATGTTGCAAAGATAGAGGAACATATTTACATTTCCAAACTCGGGTCCTAGTTCAATAGAAGGATCCTTGGGATTTGCTCTTGCTGCATTTCTCACCAAAGTGCCTTCAGCTGAGGTGTAAAGATCTGACTGCAGAATATAATAATGAAGCGAAAGTTAGTAGATCTAGAGTCTAATATCGTGGGTAGAAAGTCCAGTTAACAAAATCATCCCTTCAACCTGCAAAATGAGCAAATCTGATGTTCTTTCAACTGGAAGATATCTTGACGATGGACTGTCAATAGCAAATGCTCGATCGAAAAACTGGAACACATGAGAAGGTAAGGTGACATAGAACATTAGAAAGAGCAACACAAAAACAAAGATTGGACAAGCTTCGATGTATATGCGTAACAATGTATTTCTACTTTAAGGTGTTATTGCTTCAGGAACATATCCTTTTGATTTTTGGATAATAATACCTTTGAACTGGTAAAACCCAGACCACTTCTCTGTAGTAACCTCTCAACGCAGCTCATACTCATCCACCTGAAAAGAAAAAAAGAGTCAAAATCTTTTGGTTCCTTTATCTTTTCCACCATGAAAGGAAAAAAAAAAAAAACTAAGCCACTTACATTGTATTGATTGATTTGACACTTTCCTTTGACTTTGAGCCACCAACAATGAAAAACAAAAATACGAAAATAAGATTTGTCATACAACGCAAATCATTGCAACTCTACTACACCGCATTGTAACAGTTCACAAATAAATAAATTTACAGGGTCAGTTGGGCGCAGGGATGAAGGCAACTGCTGAGCCCCACATACTGCTTTCTTGCGTTTTCTCAAAGCTTTCGAAACCGTGGTGGGGTTATTTATAACAGCTAACTTGGTGACTTGGTTCAGCTCAAGTATAAAATACGGACCTCTTGGGTGAAATTAAACGTTGTCAGAAGAAGGAAATTATCAAACACACTGAAAGTTAGGACCATGACCAACCTGAATCCTCGCTTCCTGAGGCGGAAGACCCCTCTCTTCTGTTCCTGAGGTGGTAGGCATCACCTGAAATATTGAAATTATATGCAGCAGCAAGGAGGTACGAAAAAGAGCCGAAATTACCAGCTGTTTGGTGATACCTCGACACAATGTTCTACGCTGTTCTTAATCAAATGACTCAGGATTTCTGAATAAACAAATCAAGGAGCTGCCCGAAACAATATCACTCAGAAGATAAAAGATTCCAACCTCATGAAGAAAAATAATAAACAAGTTATAAAACCAGCACAAGGATACTTGGGTCAACAACTTCAGCAAGGTTATCTGACTGCAGCAGAAGGAAATACTCCTTACCCTGTAAAACACATTGAAGTATGTTCCTTATTCACGTCCAAGTCAGAAAGTTTCACACAATTGAGAAATATATTTATATGTATATCTGCTGCGCACACATGCCCGTCGAAAGTCAAGAGAATCCATGCAATTACATGAAAGAATGCTCTAGATTCGTTCTATGTGTTTAGATCAATAGCATAGAATACTCTTCCTAATTCTATCATAGTTATGAATCTCAATTTTAGGTGATAATCCTCATTTAATATAACTCATTTTTCATGTAATAGGAATTTTTCTAGTTTAGAGTAGGCTAACCTACTATATAAAGGAGTTCTCTTTTAGGTTTGTTACCCAATTCAATAAGAAGCGTCGTCTGGTATCAGTGCTTCTACAACCTTCTGAAGACTAAAGTAGCTTAAGCTGCCTGCTTAAACAAAAAATTTCCTTATTTCATAAGTTTATTTTTATGGTATCTTTCCAGTGACGTCTGGTGGTAACACGCTACTTTTCAGTGATTATTCTGGCGACATCATCGCTGTCGACCACTATTCCAACCATTCTTCAGGGCAAATTTTCAAGCAAACATTCCTTGAAACTTTTTCTTCTCTTGTTTTCTTCTTGGTATCAGAATTAGAGGTATTAAGCCCTTCATCTGAACATTGAATTTTAGTTGTGGTTCCAACAACTTTTTTGGTTACCTTTTAGCTGTTCAGTTCAAGCTACGCCAATGATGTGGTACAGATCAGCATCTCTCTGCCTCTCCTTAATCGCAGAAAAGAATTCCTCACCGTTTCTGCTGTAGAGAGCACTTTCTCCTACTATACAATTTCCAGTGATTATTTCAGGAAATAATTCCAGCACCATTTTCCTTTACGCGGATTATTCATTATTTCAGAGACACTATTTTTTTTTTGATGACCGAGAAATCCGTCTGGGGCCGATCCTTTGGACCAACCGCAGCCTTCGAAACTCGGTGGATAATGGACCCGCCCCTCTACCCTTCTCCACTTAAATACCAGGCTTTGCTTTGCATGGTGTGGGGGCTTGAACCTGTGACCTAAGACACAAATCCACCACCCTTTGCCACTTGAGCTAGGCCCTGGGGGCCAGAGACACTATTCACGTGACTAGTTTACTATAGCTTGACTTACAGTATTTCTTGTTTTCAAAATTGGCAAACTCAAGTTGATTCACCACCTTGAGTATGATAGGATATGTTATAAGAGAATAAATGCAATTAAATGTTAAAATTATCAAGATTTGTTCTATGTATTTAGGTATCGCACTGTGTAGGTAATTTTTCTTTTTTTACTACTATCAACAACATACCCAGTATATTCCCACAAGTGGGGTCTGGGGTGGGAATTTTCCTTTTTTACTACCCCTCTTTATTTCATATAGTATGAATTTTCCTTATTTTCATGTACCCTAATATCCAATATATGGGTGCTCTTTTACGTTGATAACATCTCAACTCAATCAGAAATTTTCTCTTTTCACAGTATGCACGTTATCTGTGTGCGCGTGTATAGGAAAAGCAGCATAAAATAGTAATACTTTCTAACAGACCTGCTAAAGTTTTAGTTTTGCTAGCAATAAAACTGAACACCATACACATCTCTACCTGAGAAATTAGCGGTTCAAGTTTTCCACTGCTGTTCAAAGAAAGGAAAACCTCCAGCAGGTTGGAAGGATATCTACCATGTCAAAAAAGACATTAGGTGAGAAAAAGAAATTAGCTGAAACCAATATAGTTCAAGATCTAAACAAGCTGAGCTTCATGGCAATCATTAAAAGGTTTAATGGTCATCAGAAAAGGAAATTAAGTGCTTCAGTGAAAAAGAAAATAAGTGCCGATTAAATACAAGTAGTGCAAAACCAGTTCACCCTAATGTATATTTAAAATACTTTTGAAATGCCTTAAGAAACTGAGGACATCATAATAGAGTCTTTCTTCTTTTTTCTTTTTCTCAACTTTTCTATCAGAGAAAGATTCGACTTCCCTTCTTTTTTTTTCCAACTTCTCTCTATCAGAGTGGGTCACATTGGGTAAAATCATTCTAACTTATCAAAAGAAGCATATCTACCCTTGAATTACACCATAGAATTCCTAGTGCAAGAATGACACATTTGCATCGTAATTTAAAATGCTAATACGTACAAGCAGATAGAGATAGCAAGAGGAGCATAAGAGACAGACGGAAGCATACAGTTTGTCCTGTGTGCTTGATTTATCAAGGGTCCGTGACCCTGGCATATCTTCAATATTTTCTTGTTGATGTTGGCTCTACAAACCCATGATAAGAGCTTTTTACTTCACAAAAAACAAAAGAACGGAAAAAGGAAAAGACAGAAAACACATCACATGTCAGAATATTTTAAACAACAAACCTGAATGAAAGTGTGGATATTTTTATTCGGGTGCTTCTCCAACACCTAATTTAAGCAATCGGCTGATTAGTTTCCAGAATAATCTCATTAAAGAACTCAAGAGTACAGGTGATATAAGATAGTCACCTTCAGGATGCCATCGTGTGTACTAGGAGTATTCATCATAAGCAATGGAATATTGCAACCATATTTCGAGTTGATGGACTGCAAACATACATAGAACCAGTTATCCAAAAATTATTCATTTCAAATTAGTGATAACCTCAAACAATGATTTGTATAAGAAAATGGGAAATACACTCCAGAAGGGCCAGAAAATGACCTACCTCAATATGATTGACGACCAAATCCAGACAAGTAAATCCATGGCATACTTCAAGTGCAGATCTGCATATCAAAGCAACAGCAAATAAATAAACATAAAATCAACCATTATTTATTCTTCCAGAACACAACCATTTTTGTGATTGAACATTGTATTCACTAGATAAAAAAAGGTACGTTTTTTCTAATACAGTAAAAGCTTCAAATCAGTACAGGTCATCAGTGAGCTCTCTTAATAGTAAAAGACATTTACATGGATGAAGATAAACAGGTGAAGGTTTTCCACCCACCTTAACTTGTATCTTCTTTTTTTCTTCTAAGTTAAAAGGCAAAAAGTCAAATGCAATGACTTCAAAAGTCAACAAGGAATGCATGACTTATGGAGATACTATAAAATGAAGATTAGAATAACAAGGTGTGTATGGCAAACAATATTTGTAAAGATATAACAAAATTTTCAGATAATCCGCAGTCCAGAATTCATATCCTTAGACAGAGTGCTATTTAGCATATAAAATTTCTAAAACTGGAACATTAGACTACTCTACGAAACAAGATTGAGAATCAAAAAAGAAAGCCTTAAATGTTATTACCAGGAGTTAATTGCAGATAAAATCTTATAACTGTAAAAGGGATTCTTCACTCTAATAACTAGTACAATAAAAGCACTTTCCTACAGACTGTAATCACTTAGGAATAACAAAAGGAGGAAAAGAGAACTTCTGAACATCAAACACAGTAAGAGAGGGAAATCCCCAAGTGTTTATTGAGAAATGAAACCAAAATTAAAGTTAACTATCATTTTTACATAAGTGGAACATTTTATATGCACAAAAGTAGTCACATTCAAATGGAAATGAAGTTTTTGCTATCTACGTGTTACAAAAAATTGCAGAATCTATGGGCATGAAGAACCTCCAGAGTGGAAAGGAAGTTGGTATCTGTGCAAGTGTGCCTAAAGCCCTCATACCATAGAATTAACGAAGGCACTCTTAATCAAAGAAGAGAAATAAAAGACTTTCTATTTGGACAGATCATGTATATTACAAAGTTTCAGCTTTAAGTAAATAAAAATAATGTTAGAGCCACTAATCTTTTAGAATGTAATAATCAATCAGCATATCTCAACTCTCAACTGAATGCTTACTTTGGTCCACTGAAACCCATATCTGATCCCAAGTTACTATTGAACTTTAACACGACAAGCTTGTCCAGTAGCTGCTTAATCTCTGTAAGATCTGCAGAAATAGGAGACCAAGTGATGGATGTATCATTCAGATACATAAATAAAGCATGATTGAGTTGACTTAATGCCTACATCCCTTAAAAACCATAAGTATTTGTAAGAAGGAAAAAGAACCAATGAGATTTTTTTTATAAAGAAGAATATATAAGATTATAAGATCACATATTTACCCTCAGAAGCAGGTTCTAATCTTTCATAAGGCAGAACGTATATTTTATCCTTGCTAGCCATCTTGATCTTGTCAAGTTGTACAGCTTCCTCTCTGCATCCACATTGCATTCAGGGGGAAAAAAATTCAATAAAACAGTGAATTACAACTTGAACACTGCCAGAAACTAATAAAGTTAGACGCACTCAAACATACAAAATTACAACTCTCTAACTATGTCTATATACCAAAACTTTTTCAAATACTTCAAGTCTTCAACTGTACACGTGTAGCAGGTCTATAGCTAGTGAACATGAAGAGATCATCGTTAGACGAAATTGAATCATCAAAGCAGTAACTTAAGATACATAAGTGGTTTTCCAATTAAGTAAGCTGATAAGGAACTAATCATCTCTTGTTGCATTGCAGGTTGGCTGGACAACTATGGACGGTCCATTGCATTCTCATTGTTTAATATTTCTTGGGTGTTACCAATGACAGTGGAGGTAGCAAAACAAGTTGGAGATAGGAGAGGATCTTCTCCTTTAGAGAATATAATTAATGGATAAGGGGATTGTTCCATAATAGTGAGAGCGATGTAGAAAGCATCAAAATATTTATCTAAATTTTATGAGCAGTTGGAATAAATCACAGAAGATGTTTCAGTCAATTTTGGAATGTAAATTTCAACACTATGGCTTTTCATGTTAATTATGTGGTTCTTAGTTAGTTCTAATCATGTTAACTGAAGCTTATGCTGCTACTTTAGACAGTTAAACCTTTTCTCTGAGACGGTACTTTAGACAGTTATACCTTCGGGTGTTATTCCTAGAAATTCTGGACCAATTTCTTCTTTTCTTCTAGTCTCACTGTAATTCTAGATTTTCCTTTTCTCCTAGTTTTCAATACCAGTGTATTATTCATTATCCAACCCTCATAATAAGGTGATCAAATAGGTAAAGTTAACCTCTCATTTCCTGCAGAACAGCTAGTCCCCTAGATACATTACCTCACTGAGCATAAAAAGACAAACTGTAATGCCATGATAACTAGGTAGAGTGAACACGATATCCCCGTTAAGTCATTGAGATAGGCACTAATAGACACACATATGTATGAGTTCCAATTCATTGACATCCAAAACAAGCACAATAACACACAAATTAGACGATTAACGAAAAATGCAAATACTACTAAGAAGTTATAGTACCTAATATCAGGCTTTGCAATCGCAGAAGTTCCCAAAGCAGCATTCAACCTTCTCTGCTCATAAAGGAAGGTCTTTGTAATCAAATTACAAAACAAGTACACAAATTGCACCGAATCATTTGCGGGCACGGGATAGGTAATTTTCTTGTAAATATCCCACGGCATACTCGAATCAACAAGACCCACTATCGGAATTTGCAATTTAGCAGCCTCCTGAATCACAGAAGACTTCCTCTCCGTATCGAAAATCACCACACAATCAGGGGGCTGCACAGCCGCAAGGTTCAACTTCTTATTCCGACCTCGAAACTTTCTTGGACTCGAACTGTTTGTTAAAAAGCCTCCAAGACGCCAGGAAGTATCATTCCTGCATCCAATGGTTTTGGTCATCTGATCGATGATTTCGTCGAAAAGGGTGTTGGTGTTGACAAAAATGAAGCGGGCTCTGTTGCGAACGAGCTCACCAATGAAGGAACAGGCGTTGCGGAGGCAGATGAGTGTCTTGTCGGAATCTATGATTGTCATTGCGTTTCGGCTGCCGCATGAGTAGATTTTGAAGTGGTGTGCTGCCACGCGACGACCCAAATGGGCATTGGTGCTAAGGAGCTTTTGGATTACTACTGAATGGATTGTCATTTTGGGGAATATTTGGAAATGGGTTGATAAAAAAGTTGTAAATTAGTAAAGAAAAATGGTTCTTCTTTCTTGTAGATGCATTAAGTTGAGTAACAAGGCTTTAGATCTATGAGTTGCTATATTCCAATGGCAAATTGCAGCTTGAGGGAGATTCAGGGTTTAAGGGTTTGAGCACAAGACCAGCTGAGGCCTGAGTGTAGCTACTAGCGCTTCCGGCCGCTAAAGTCATCCAATTTGTATTTGGCAAGGGTGTCAAATAAACCGGACTCGGTCCTTTTGTTAAGGGACCGGTTTTCCGCTGAGAACTTTTTTTTTTGGTTCGTTCACGAATTAGATGGTTCTTTTCTTGTCAAATAAACTGGGATCCGTCTTAATTTGTCCATCTACTATCATAAATAGGTCTTATTTACCTTATATTTACGTTTTCTATTAAAAATATACATACAATTATACATTAGGTTCATATTTATCTTTACGCATTAAAATAGGTTATATTTGCCCTTCGTTATACTTTAAGATCATATTTACCCATCTACTCTTCAAAAAGGGTTACATTTGCCCTTCGTTATACTTGCTTAACATATTTATTCTTATAATTATACCTTACATTTACCCTCATCCGGTAGATCGCCATGTCCCACCTTTGTTTTCCTACATGGCGCCTATGTGGATTTTTTTTCTTCCAATTTAAATATGGTCACCTATTTAAGATAATGTAACCCGTCCACCCAATTTAAATAAGACTTCGTTAACTCCATTGTTGTACAACTTCTTGTAATTTATTTTGGTTACTGCAATAATTGTGAGTTATATTAGATTAGTAATTTTGAGTTCAAAGTTATTGTTTGTGGGGTGGGGTGAGAGGTGGGGGATTGGGAATTATGATTTCCATTTATTTTAGTTAGTGTGTCTTATTTAAATTGGGTACGCGGTTTAAATTATCTTAAATAAGTGACCATATTTAAATTGAAAGAAAAAGAAATCCACATAGGCCTCATGTAGGAAAACAAAGGTGGGACATGGTGATCTACCGGATGAAAGTAAATGTAGGGTATAATTTGTAAGGATAAATATGTCAAGAAAGTATATCGAATGGCAAATGTAACCATTTTTGAAGAGTAGAGGGGTAAATGTGATCCTAAAGTATAACGAAGGGCAAATGTAACTCTTTTAAACGTTTAAGGGGTAAATATGAACCTAATGTATAACGGTAAGGATATTTTTGATAGAAAAATTAAACGGAGGGTAAATAAGGCCTATTTATGATAGTATAAGCGCAAATCAGACCCTTATCCGTTAATTCTTTTTACATGAAAATTTTAATAAATTAAATCTAGGTATACTGACAGATTAAGAATGTGAAAGAGTGGTTTCAAAGTTTGATAAATTTAAAATTTCGACTTACAACTTAATATTACATATCAAAATTAAAAAATATAATTTTACAATCTTCAAAAACAAATAGTGCAAATTGAAACTCTCATTATTTTATTGATCATTTAACCTAATAAGTCTTCAACTTCAAACATGGTAATTTCATCCAAATTATTCATTGATTCCTTCAATTTGTGTTAACCAAATTTATGAATTAAACAAGTACATCCAAAGTTCAATGTAATTATGGCCAATATTTTGGCTAATGGAGTCCATCTCACATAAGCATAATCATCTTTGCAAAATATAAACTTTGTTGACAATATTCTTTGGGATCCAAAAAAATTACATTGTGTGGTGGATATCATTTGCACAAGTTGTATCTCTTCTTTTACACCTAAGAGGCCAAGACTTTTTTGCCTATAAAAGGGAAGACCATATGTTCATTTTATACACACCAACAAGACTTGAGTTTTCATTTCTTGTTTCTTCCTTTTCTCCTTTATTAAGAGTGTTTTGTATGAGAGTTGTGTTGGAAAGCACTTGTGTGAACCCTTTCTTTGGAGTGATCTTGTGAGGTTATTCTCTTAGGGTATTTGGGATTAATTAGAGTGTTTTACTATAATTTTATACTCTCTTTTGTACTCTTATTGTTATAGTGAAATTGCTCCTCTCTGCTTGTGGACGTAGGCCACACTGACCGAACCACGTTAAATTGGTGTCTTCTTTATCTGCTTTAATTGCCGTTATTATCAACTTGCATTTTCTTTGTTATTGTCATTATAATGTTGTTTGGCTAAATTCTGCACCACTCGAGTTCTCGATCCTAACATTCATCATGGTAGTCAACTTCTTTCTTCTCCAAGTTGCATTCTTCCCTAACTAAATGCACTTTCTAATACTATAGTTGAAAATTGAATCGTTAAGATATCAGTATATCACCGAGTGATGGACAAAACACGATGCTATCTTGCATTTTTCTTCAATAATTTTAGAATATTAAAAGCATTTTGGTCATCCTCAAATCGTGTTGTAAATAAAATTCAAGTTTGTTAAATTGCAAACTAGTATCCATATTTGTGATGGTATCTTATTCGTGATATCAAGAGCATACATAAATATTTAGAAGATGAATGATGGATTATTGGTCAAGCAATCCTGAAAAAATGTGTGACAATCATCAACATTTGGAAGATAGGGTAGTGATTATTGGTCAGCATCTTTAACCGTGCGTGATAATGATAATAAATGTTACACTCGGTAAATTTTCGTAGATTTTATTTTATATCAAAATGTTCTCATGGCATAATTTAATTGATTCTAAGTTGTTAGAGTGGTAAGTATACATGTTTGACGTCGTAGGGATGATGTATTGTGGATGCTTATAACATGGTTAAAACAATTGCATTAGGCGTTGCCACGGCACTCGATGACCTAAAAATAAGATAGACAACCTGCTATAATAGGTTAAATAACACTAATAGTGTAAAAAACTTTTACATCGTGGGACAATCTGCTATAAAACTGAAAGACCAATATTTATTCAGGAAAAAAGTGCCAAACAACAATTAAGGTACACATTCATTCTTCTTCTTCTACTGCTAATACAAATATCAAAGATCACCCTCACCAATACTAACACATCAAACTTCAAATCAAACCAAGTTGAATGACAATAATAACCACACTGCAAACCTCTTGATATTACCAATAACTAAAGGATACAAACATTACAAACTACTTTCTGGCTGCAACTACCTACTCATTGGCCCCAAGCAGGGTCATCAGGAACTCCTTGTAGTAACCTGATGTGTCATCAGCTACTGCATATTCAAGAGTAGTATTCTTCTTTTTGAAATATTCTTCCTCAACATTGATTATATCAATTTCAACTCTAATTATAATTGCTCTAGTTAGAAAATCCTCATCAGTTCCTAGCCCATCTGTGGATATTTTTACAACCTGAAATGCCCAGATACAGAGGAGAAAAATGAGGGAAAGATTCTTTAGTCGCTGTCATTAGGTGATGAACAATACCAGATATCTAGTGCACGTAAAGAGATTACGAAACAATCAAATCAAGATAAATTTGTTCCGGTAGGAGCGGGGGAGGGGATGATATTACAATAAGTTCCATGAGATAATTACTTGCACCAGACAACAACTCTGCTAAAAAGGGTAATAAAGATTAAGAAAAAGAAGGAAGTCCAACAAGGCAAATCTTCTATGACTATTTTTATTACCTCAGCGAAATGCTTCTCTGGGGAGTCTATGAACCAAATAACCAGTTTCAAGATAGATTCTAAAAGACCTTCACCACAATTCGATATATCATGTGATGGTAAGTCGACTTAAGAAGATAAGATTAATTAAAGAGCAAGAAGTAGCAAAACGAAGTTAATGTGGTAGTTTAAAGATGACTGACCTGATATATAGAGAATTCATAGTTTTGCTCATAGCACTGAAAAGTTGCCTTAAGCTGATGAATGTTCCTGGTGCTGAGTATCAGGATGAGTTCATCACTATCTAAGTGTTTTATTCTAGTGGCTTCACGAACCTTAGAAGCCTCTAGATTAGCAGTACTATGGTCGACCAATTCCTTGTCATATCTGTAGGAACTGACTAGAACCTGCTCAACATCGATCCAATGCAACACTTCAAAATGGTGTTTGCTAAACTTCATTTAAGAAAATTAACAGTGCAAGCTGATGAAGAAATGGGCTAAATGCCTAAACCAGATAACCTCAAAGTGATTGAGTTGTACATTGGTGAGGAAACTATCTTAAACAACGGGTGCATTTCGTATGACGGAAATTATTTTCAGGAAAATATTTTCTGGTGTTTGGTTGAAAAATGAAAAATGCTTTCAATCTGATGTTGAAGATTTATAATAATATTAGCAATCCGGATATTATTTTGATGAAAATTTTGAGAATTGAAGGTTGTTAGTCATGTAGTGTTGGTTAAATCATTGATATGAAATTAAGAGTTGAGATAATTATCAAGGTTTTGGCGGAAAATATTGTGTCAACCAAACACCAGAACTGATTTTATTTGCAGAAGAATATCTCCCCCCATACAAAACACGCCTAACATTTGATAATCAACAGAAAATAATGAATGATGGGCTGGAAAATGTAATACTAAACAGAGAAGATGTTTTGAGGTTGTTAGTAGCAATTTCAGTGCTAATAAGATTTCAAGTTTATAAATGAGATAGTATTGTATCCAGCAACAAACAGAGATAAAAAATATTCCTAGAACAGTATAATTATTCATTTTCGTTTGACAGTATGTGACTGGAAACAACGAATAATTAACCTTTTGGAGAGGAAGAGACATATGCTACGATATCCTCCTCAAGTGAACAGCCAAAGAGAGCACAATATGCTTGTCTCACAGCAACTAGATGATCAGGAGTTGATGCACAAACTATCTCTACTATCACTTATAGACGGGTTATTTCGTTACGTAACCATAAATTTAAGACCTCATTTGCTAGCTTCGCGTCTCTTTCAGGGGGATCATACGCCCGGAGGATCACTGCTTTCTACCATGCATCAAACATGAAATCCAGAGAAGTCAAAATTTTGAAATTAAGTAGTAACTAGTACTACCATTCAAATTCAGAAATCTTATCCACATGTAAATCTTATTTACAGGTCTTTCTTCATTTCTATTTTTCATTTTCTTAAATTGTTTTATGAAATTTAACTGAAATGTTTGACATCCTAAAATTGGAATCCGTAGTTTTTGAAGATTCTCCTATGGATATAATCATTGGCGGGCCCACGATTTTGTGCAAGCGGGTTTAATCTTAGAAGTGCATAACTTTAGTCGTAAAATAGTAGTTGTCAAGTGGGTTCAAATAAAATATTTATACAAAATTTACACAACTTTAATCGTAATTTATACAAATACACAGTATTATTTTTTGACGAAGAGGGTTTAGTTGAACCCGCTTGCCACCATGTGCGTCCGCTACTAGATATAACAGTTTAGTCTTTGAATATTTGTAGGATCAAGATTCAAACTTGCAAACTTATAGCTAGTTGATCATATGCTTCTATTTAGAAGTGAATTTAGCTTTCTAGGGAAATTATATGTAAGAAAAAGCTAATCCAACTGTACAAGTGATAAATATTCCTTCAGATTCTAATCCTCTAGTTCAGGTTATCCATGAAAAGAGACCAAAATCTGCAGATGTACTTTAAGGAATTACTTGTTGTAAAAATTGATGATGGAGAATAGGATATATCAAAGCTTGAGGCGTGTCAAGGATATTGTCCTTAAGGATATTTCGTCCACACAACAATGAGTAAAGTTAGTATCCCTCAGTATTCAACAAGTTCTTCTAGTTATTAAACTGGGAACAGAACTAGCAGAAAATTCAAGAAAGAAACTCAGCATATAAGAGGAAGAAGAGGATTCAAAAAGTTGTGTCCACAAGTCTCCAAAATATCTCGTATCTATAGACATTGTTCCAACGGCTAGTTAATAGCTAGTTTGACTCTATTAGATATAAAATAATTTACTAAATAATAAGTAAATATAAAAATAATATTCCATAAAAAGAAAAGTTTTTCCAAATCAAAATAATGGACATTCCCTTTTGAGATATCATTAATTTTTTCCAACATTACTAAGCTCATAAGCTGATCCTTTAAATTGGGATTTGTTTAGTATAAACAGATGTGTTGAGGGAAAAAAAAAAAAACCTGAAATCACTAGATAATTTAGAATGAAGATCATCAATAAGGGATTTGTCATAAAGCTGCTAGTACGCTTCTTTGATCTTCTTCCTCTGGCTTGCATTTCTATGTCCCAACACACTTATTATAGCCTTCTCGTCAGTTCCCAATCCTAAAAAAGGACGTAAACAGAGAAAAAAAGAATTTCATTTCTACTACTAACATTTTTTTACACTATCATGTCACCTAATATAGATCATTCAAATAAAAGCAACATGCAACCTGTTACAACAAATTCACGCACATAAGTATAAATATACATTATTGATAGTGTAAACAGATTTTTCCATTATGCAAAAAGGAGGAAACAAAAAAAGATATTGACAAAATACCAAAAAGAAAAAATCCACAAGTGAAAAAGAAGGAAAAGAGTATACCGAGAAAAGTTCCTTTGAGGGATCTCCATAGTGTTTCAGCGTCTTGAGTTGGAGAAGGAACAACATCTGGTATTAGGAGACTGCCATTTCTTCTTTAGAATAAGTCACAAATGAAGAGAAATGAACAAGTTATAAGAGAGAATTGAAGAAGGGATGTGAATAAATAAGAATTTCAGTTTTAATTTGCTAGTTTAACTTCGGTTTTAGTTATAGTTTTGTTTCAGTTTCAATTGTTTGATCAATTTCCCTCCACCTAAATTCTCTTACATAGTACAGGTAACCGGGAGTTTACACTCTACTATTTGCCCTTTATTTTTTCTTTGGACATTAATGCCCTTATATACTACATTTAATAATTTCTATCACGAAACGCTTTTAGCTTGATAATTACTCCATTACAGTACTTAGTGAGTTAGTGGAGTAATTAGTGATGTTAGGTTAAACAATGAGCAATTGAGCGGAGATATCGGCATGAATTATTCTTTCGTTAGAATTTAACCTATATACATTGATAGTATAACTATAAAGATTTTAATATAATTAAAGTATTTTAATCAGATATTTATTGTAATTTTAGGTAAATTAGGATAGCCATGTTTTTTTCCCAACCAAAAAATGATATCTTCGGTCCACTTTTATTTTTGCTAACTAGGTTATCGAAAAATAATTTTTAAGTTACAAAAGAAAGAAGAGTGACTTTTGTATTACAAAGCTTAACTTGAATTACACATGAAATTTACCGAGCATATTTAAATCTATGATCGATTCAAATTATTTTCATATTTCTACTTAATTACTTATTTTACTTTGTTCTGTTTGGGTTGATATAGATGGTGAGTTGACGAGATATTACTTCATAATATAGAAATACTCTAATATACGAGAATTTATCGCATATGTACATTTGGGATAAATATATTCTGTTTTATATTTGATACAAATGTTCATAACACACCCTACTTTACACTTTCTCTTTGAAGTGTCTTTGATTTCAGGCTAAAAATGCCAAACTCTCAATTAGCGCCCCTACATATCGACAATGAGTCCGGTCACGAGGGTGAGAATAACAACATAGCTCCCGGTAACATAGGGCTATCCGCTGATCCCGTTGGAATTTCGATCTCAGATCCGATTGATGTTAATTCACATGTGGTTATCGACGCCAACTTGCCTACCGACCTCGAAAATAGCATCCGTATGGAGCCCGATCGACAACTCGAAACACACAAAATAATAAAGAAGACGAGATTAGCCTACGAATGATCTTCGAAATGCTGCAAGCTCAACATGTGGCGATAGCTCAGTTGCAGAGCCAAAGCCAGACGTCGAGCAGGGTTGAACCCGATTCGCCCCGTGAAGTCACCCGCAGAATGAACCGGTCATAATAATATTAAATGAACAAGAATCGGGTACTAACCCCGTGATTATAAAGATGCCCGAGGAGCTGACAAAGCTGATAGAATCAGGGAAAAGAAAATTGAAGCAAACGACAAAAAGGTGAAAACCTACAATTCCAGGGTGGATCAAATCCCAGGGGCACCTCCGATATTAAAAGGACTGGATTCCAGAAAGTTCGTGCAAAAACCTTTTCTTCCAAGTGCGGCTCTAAAGCCGATCCCCAAGAAATTTCGTATGCCCGAAATACCTAAGTATAATGGGACGACCGATCCAAACAAGCATGTAACCTCTTATACATGTGCCATCAAAGGGAATGACTTGAAAGACGACGAGATCGAGTCTGTTCTACTAAAATAATTTGGGGAGACCCTATCAAAGGGAGCCATGATATGGTATCACAACTTACCTCCTAATTCTATTGATTCATTTGCTATGCTTGCAGACTCTTTCGTAAAAGCACATGTCGGTGCCATCAAGGTCGAAACTAGGAAATCGGACCTTTTCAAAGTCAAATAGAGGGACAACGAGATGCTCAGGAAATTTGTGTCCCTTTTTCAAATGGAAGAATGGATCTGCCGCCGGTCGCTAATGATTGGGTTGTTCAAGCTTTCACTCAAGGACTCAATATTCGAAGCTCGGCGGCTTCACAACAACTGAAGCAGAATTTGATAAAATACCATGTCGTTACATGGGCCGATGTACATAACCGGTATCAATCAAAAATCAGAGTTGAAGATGACCAACTCGGGGCCCATTCAGAGTCTGTTTATCCCGTCACCACTTTCGACAGAGTAAAGAGAGACATCAATCGTGAACCAAGATCAAACATGGATCGATATCTGCCATATAATGGAGATCGGAGGAGCAGTGGGTCCGGGCGGAACCCTGTAAGAAACGAAAGGAGAAATGATCAAGGTCGAAGCAACCGGGGGATCATGACCAAAAACAGCTTCGGCAGGTCCATCGGGCCTAAAGAAGCATCGAGGCTATCGGAATACAACTTTAATGTCGATGCTGCCACCATCGTATCAGTTATCGGGCGCATCAAGGATACCAAACGGCCTCGACCTCTAAAATACGATCCATCTCAAAGGGATTCTAACCAGATGTGCAAATATCACGGGACCCACGATCATAGAACGGAAGATTGTCGACAATTGAGAAAAGAAGTAGCCCGACTATTCAATAATGGGCACCTTCGAGAATTCTTGAGCGACCGAGCCAAGAATCATTTCAAGAACAGAAATTCTAAAAAACAGACAGAACAAGAAGATACCGAACCTCAACACGTCATTAATATGATCATCGGTAGAGTCGATGTCCCACAGGGGCCGATGTTGAAATGCACCAAAGTATCCATCACTAGGGAGAAACGAACTCGAGACTACGTACCGGAAGGAATTTTATCTTTCAGCGACGAGGATGCTGAAGGGATCATACAACCTCACAATAATGCACTGATAATATATGTACTCGTAAACAAAACTCGAATTAAACGTGTGTTGATTAATCTAGGTAGCTTGTCCAACATCATTTGGTCGAGGGCCGTGGAACAGCTCAGTCTACAAGACAAAATCGTGCTTGCAGTCCGAATTCTAAACGAGTTCAACATGGCATGTGAAACCACTAAGGGGGAGATAACGTTACTGGTCAATATTATCGGAACCATACGAGAGGCCAAGCTTTATGTGACTGAAGGAGACATGCGGTACAACGCCCTCCTCGGAAGGCCATGGATCCACAACATGAGGGCAGTGCCCTCAACTCTTCACCAAGTGTTAAAATTCCCAACTCCGAAGGGGATTAAGACAATCTACGGGGAACAACTGGCTGCAAAAGAGATGTTTGCAGTCGAAGAAGTGATTCCAATATCAATACTCGCAACATCAAAGGAACCGAATTCAGCAAACCAAGAGGCTAAATAGCAGTCACCGACGCCAGCCACGACCCAATCAGATAAGCATGGGACTTATGAAGATGATGATTACAGGGTTCATTGGGTTTTACTCTTACAGGAATAGTATGATTCCTCTACTATAAGAGGGACATAGATTGTAAGCAAGCTGGACACACTGTAACAAAAGATCACTTCTCACATTGAAAGATATTCCCTTGTGCTTATTTTACTTTATCTTATTCATTCTTTTTACTCACTATTCTCATTCTCATAGTCAAGAATACACATATTGCTATTTCTCTACACGATTTATATCAAATTGCAGCGCATATCCTTAGAACCATACACAAATCTAATGTTATCCGATTTTTCGGGTAAACAGTTTGGCGCGCACCGTGGGGCTAAGGGTAACAGTGGTTGTTTGATACAAATCTGCAATACACACTAGCTTACAACTTAAAATCAGCAATGGCTTTACCTATCGACCATGAAGCCGGCCTTCAAGATGAAACCAACAACTTGGCACCCGGGGCCGGAAGGCCACTCGATGATGGCACTGAGGCTAGAATCGAAGCACCTAAAATTCGAGCCGAAGTACCGTTGGATGTCAATTCACAAATAGCTCTAGAGGTGAATGAGCATTCCGAACCGGAAAGAAGCATTCAGGGCGGTACTCGATCTGTAGCTCGAGACACCCATAACGTGGAAGAGATCAGAGTCAGCTTACGGATGATCTTCGAGATGTTACAAGTCCAGCAAATAGCGATAGCTCAGTTGCAGAGCCAAAATCAGGTACAAAGCAGGCCGGAGCCCAATCCGCTTCGAGAAATCTCCCACAGAACGGAACCAACCATAGTAAAGTCAAATGAGCAAGAATCGGGGACTACTCTCGAAATTACTAAATTGCTCGAGAAACTCACAAAATGAGTCGAAGCAAACGATAAAAAATTAGAAACATATAATTCCAAGGTTGATCAGATTCCGGGAGCTCCACCAATGATAAAAGGGCTAGATTCGAAAAAATTCATTCAAAAGCCTTTTCCCTTGAGTGCAGCCCCAAAACCAATCCCCAAAAAATTTCGTATGCCCGAAATACCCAAATATAATGGAATGACCGACCCCAACGAGNTCGAAATTACTAAATTGCTCGAGAAACTCACAAAATGAGTCGAAGCAAACGATAAAAAATTAGAAACATATAATTCCAAGGTTGATCAGATTCCGGGAGCTCCACCAATGATAAAAGGGCTAGATTCGAAAAAATTCATTCAAAAGCCTTTTCCCTTGAGTGCAGCCCCAAAACCAATCCCCAAAAAATTTCGTATGCCCGAAATACCCAAATATAATGGAACGACCGACCCCAACGAGAACGTCACTTCTTACACGTGTGCCATCAAAGGCAATAATTTGTAAGATGATGAGATCGAATCTGTATTATTAAAAAAATTCGGTAAAACCCTGTCAAAGGGGGCAATGGTATGGTATCATAATTTACCATCTAACTCTATTGATTCTTTTACTATGCTTGCAGATTGCTTTGTAAAAGCACATGTCGGAGCCATAAAGGTCGTAACCAGAAAGTCGGACCTGCTCAAGGTAATACAAAAGGATAACGAGATGTTAAGGAGTTCGCAGCTCATTTTCAAATGGAACGAATGGATCTGCCACCAGTCACATACGATTGGGCTATTCAAGCTTTCACTCAAGGTCTAAACGAGCAGATCTCGATGGCTTCACGGCGGCTGACGCAAAATCTGATCGAGTACCCAGCTATTACTTGGACCGATGTGCACAATCGATATCAATCCAAAATAAGAGTCGAAGATGACCAGTTGATTTATAGGTCCATTACGAAAAAGCAAAAGTCGACCAGAGATCGATACCAGCCATATAGCGGAAACGATACTACTGCTGAGTATCCGAGGCCTCTTTAAAATCAACCTCGTA